>CM067088.1:34143745-34246245 GCA_034008185.1 Gorsachius magnificus | reverse complement strand
AGCTTTTCTGCCACAAGTTTTACAGAAACTAAAGCACTGCCTACTGCTAAAGTTGTCTTAAATATAGGTCTTCATTCACTGAGAGGTATAGTTTGCAGTTTAAAAAAAAAAACAACTTGGTGTTGTAAATAAAGCTGCAAGGTTTCACATGGGATTGCTACGTTATTGAAAGCACACTAGAATAGAGTTAGGAAAACACAAATCAGTGTTGCAGGACTGTGACTCCTTCATAAACAGAAGCCAAACCGTGTCAGTTTTCGAATAAGAGAAAAGACTTGCTAAAAGCTTCAAGATGTGGGGAAGAATGTGCCCTACAATGCCAACTTACTGCAATCAACCTAGCTCAGTAACTAGACTGTGAGCTTCTTTGTGTCTCATATTCTGAATGCAGAAAAAAGAAACAAGATCTCTGTGCCTCCTCCTATTGGGGAAGGAGTCTGAAGAGGACTGAAAACTGACAGCTCCTAAAAATAATAAAGCAACAAGTAGAGGCAGACATGGAGATTCTCAGGAAGGACTGAAATGAAAGAGCCATAGCTGGTAAGCTCATTGTCATAGGTAGATCTGTTAAAAATGAAACTTTCAGCGGAAGATTTGGTTCCAACCCAAAACAGGCCAAAACTGACATTGCAATATGGAAATGTTTACCTTGGGAAAGTCAAAACACTATCCTTAAATTCTGTTATTTATGTTTTAAATATGCTGTATTACGATATAGTATAATGATCTAAAAACATCAAATGTAAACTAGGCATTTCAATTCCATCAAAACATTTGCATAGTTTCCCCCCAGAACTTCAGGAAATACATTATATATGTTAGAAGTCATGTCACTCAAATTAAAAATTTTCAAGACAAAATTTTTTGTGAGTTTGTGAGTGGAGATCTGTCCCCACAAAAGGAAAGAACAATTTTAGGAATAAAAATAAGCAGTGTAAATGGCTGGATCGTTAAGCTGAAGGGAAGAAAAGAAAGAAAGAAAAAAAAAAAAAAGAGCAGCTCTGAACAAGACTGGTCCATCTAACACCTTCAGCATACAACTGACCTCCCTGAAATAACACACACTCATCAAGTTCCCCTGGTGCTTCAGGGATTTGCTCCACTGGGAAACGTCCTCTGACTCTCGTTCTCAGCACAAGGATCAGTGCCCCATCACTCTCCATGGGACCTACTGTGGGTTAGAATAGAATATTTCAGCTGGAAGGGACCTACAACAATCGCCTAATCCAACTGCCCAACCAATTCAGGTTAGCCTCACTAGTGTCCTAGTGCTCGCCAAATCACTCCCCCCGTGCTGCTACTTGGATGCTTTTTGCTACGTATGCCCAGGATCAGTACTATCCTGCTCCTGTGTAATTAGTGGAGAGGAGCAGGCTCCAACTGTGAGAATTTTCAACACCTTAAGTTAGACAAAACACCCAAACCCTAAATTGTGGTCTCCCTGACCCAGCACATATCCCTCTCTCCTTCTTCTCTCTGCACTCTTCAAGGAAAATTTCAGGTTTTAGTTGAAAACCAGAAGTTCTTTTAGTTTTGTTTACTATGTTTTTTTAGAAAAAGACAAAAACTGCCTTGAAATACTTCTGTGGTAACTTTGTGAAAATAAGGGGCTCATTTAACAAACATGTGTCCTGTTAGCAACCAAAAAGAGTTTAAAAAAATTATTAGGTCTTACATTTTTCCATCGGTACTTTCTCTTTTCAAAGTTTCTTCACTATGAATATCAGGTATATAAAAGCCAGACCTTACCAACTGTTCATGAACTTACACAATGGACATGGATGAAAATAAGCCATTCAGTGAAAAAATATGATTAGAATGTGCATTTCATATACCTTTGTTTTTAAAGGATGTTTCATTTCAATAAATATCAAAACAATTATTCCTCACTACAAAAAGAGACTTGGTCAAAGTTTTTGTTTTAAGGTCATGTTTGAGTACTAATATTTAAGCCAACCCAAGACTGGAAGCAGTACAGCACTTGTGGGGAAAATGTGCATACTTATGCCATTCCCCCTTCCCCCCCCTTGCCCAAAGCCACAGTACTGTAGTTTTCCTATTTCCATCATTATTAGTATAAAAAAATTAGTACAAACAAAAAAAAGGGAAGAAATTTCACTCCTACTTTCGTATTTCTTTAGATCTTCACCTGACATTAATGAGCAAATACACACTAGGATGATGATCACGCTGTAGGATAAAATGGCTCATATACTGTGTTGATAAGTTAAGATGAAAGAAATCCAGAACAAAGACACAACAGTATTGTGGAGATATGTTTAGATTCCAAAATATTTGTATCAGTCAAAGATAGAAACACCCAAGACAAAAAAACAACTGATAAATAGAAACATCCACTTTTTTTTCCACTTGACTGTATAATAAAGATACAGTATATATTAAAGCATTATTCCATTACTATGCCTAGCTGCCACATACAATACACAGATACATTATATACATATTTTCCATCTGATCTCTGATGCATTTGCAGCTCCCATTGAATATCAATGCCATCCCTAAGCAAGCATTTGAGGGCAGGATTTAAGTTACAGGAGACAAAGATGCTCAAATGGAAACAGTACTAGCATTGAAATCCTAACCCTGATGACCTAAGACTGCAGTTAAGGTCCTTTCGAGTAACGTCTCTGACGCAATTCTTCCTGAATCTCAGAACACAGCATTATGATTTGCACTGGGCAGTCTGCTGGACTATACTGGAGGAGCTTACAGGAACCATGGCTGCAAAATCCAGAAAGGTTACCTGAGGGATGTGTAATATAACCCCAATCCCCTTGTAACCACCCTCACTCCAACTACAGAAGTGATGCAGATGGCACATTTCTTCAGTTATACTCTACTGGGTAGTGCCTTCCTTTTCAATAGCAATCATGTGCCACAACTTTTCCTCCCCATTTTCTTTCCCACCAGATGAAGTTTTTTTTCTCTTCTCATGCCAATTGGCTTATTTACCTAAGACATCATGACACTTTATTCCATCATAACGTGGCACTGTTCCCTCCAAGCGAGACCAGTGATTAGATGTATCATTCTGAAATGTCAAGATTATCGCCCAATAGAGATGAACCATGAGCACCACAGATGGACAAGAAGGGATTAGACGTAAATTGGTAACAGGATTGATAACAATTTACAAGTACATCAGATACAATGGCACATCGTCTTGATCGACAAGAACTACTATTATGAATTGTACTTCCACAAGCACCTTCAGTGCTCTCACCAATCAAGATTCATAATAAGCATTTTAAGACTGGTTTGTTTTTTTTTTTAATGGCAGCCTGATGCCAAGCACAAGTCAATAGGAAAACCATTTTCACTTTCAAAGAATGAAAAGCTGAAGCAAATGCAAAAGGTGCACTGGATGAATGCTACAGCAGTCAACCACTTACACGTAAGAGGGAAGAAGAGGTTACAGTCCAAAAGAGAATTCTCCAGCAATAAAATATGATATTTAAGGAATGAATGCTGAACTTGACCAGACAGTTCTTAATAAATGCTATGTGATCAGTTTGTTGGTTTTGTTTTGTTTTTAAATATAATTTTGTGTTTAAAGACATTCTAATTGCTGCTAGAAACTGCAACTGTTTAAAAGCGCTGCCTAACAGCCCCATTATGAGTCGGGCACCGTATGTAAAGGCATGCTGAGGGAAAAATAAAAACACTCCAGACTTGGGATACTTTTTGTCTCAATGACTAGAAAAAGTTGTTTACCCAAGACAGTAAATAATGGTGAAATGCATCAACCCCACAGATTCTCCTTCTCTTCTCCAGTTAATCTGAGTTTGCCAAAACCAGCTGCCTAATGATATTATCTTGTGATTTTACAGGTACTTGTGTTGATGCTGTGCAAAGGACACAAACAGTCATTCTTGGTCATGTGTTTAAAAAAACCCTGAATTGAGAATGATTTGAAGAGTTGCTGCTCAGAATTTCTTCCACTAAAGATAGGTACACACAGTGCTTCATTGAAATAGTCAAGCTAGGTCAAAATTAAGAAAAATTAGCACAAGCAGAACACCAGATTAGCACAGCGTTATTCCTTTCACTACACAAACTAAACCACATACTTCTGCCTAATATATTCTGTGCCTGAAAAACTTTCTGCAACACTATGCCAAGTACTTTTTTTGCTGAAAAGGATGCATGCAAGCTGAAATTATTTAAAAAAAAAAAAGAGAGCCCAAAGTCTTCCTATTTTTTGATTAATGCCAATTTTACCTTTCAATTTACTTGTTCACACAGCACAAGAATTCACATCTTCATTAACTTAGTTTGTATTTACATATTTTGCAGAAGACACACATCTCTGCTATCCCATTCTAAAGCCAGGCCTGACTCCAGCACGGCAGTCGATGCACACAGACCTAAGCACAGCCCTCTGAACATTCCACCTTCCTCCTTTTAACTTGAATTTCATAAGTAATTTTAGGTGGGTGAATTGTGTCATGAAAACAGGAGTCTCTTTATTTGTTGGTTTTTAAAAGCTATATAATTCTTTCCCTGCCTCTAATTGCTTTGTATTAAATATTCAGTAGAAATACATAGGAAATTTACACATACTTCATAGTAACTATTCTTTTTGTTCTGGAGACAAAATTATTATTTACTCAGTTAAAATTATTATTGATTTTTTGCCAAATGAGAAACTGCAACCTGACTTGGTCACAGTGGCTCCATCCTCTCCTCATGAATCTCCTGTTGCACACTTCTCCTGACTGTGCCTTTCACCCCTCCAGACTTTCATCTACTTGGACAGTCAAGCTCTCTGAGAAAAGGACTGGGTATGAAGTGTTCAATACAAATTTTGGCTGGAGCAGCAAGGCAAACCATCAAATGGTAAAGCAGAAGAGTTATAAAATTCATCTCAGAGGGATACTGTCCTACACAGGCAATTTGAGAGAAAGGAAGGAGATGAAGAACGGAAGCTTTTGAGAACAACCCAGCCGGGATGGACGATAAACCTGCATGCTACCCTGAGGAAACAGGGTGCAAAGTTCAGTTCTATGTTTGTATTTCTAAAGAGTGTAAAATATCAAATATTCTTCTTGAAGAATAATTCTCTCTCTGTAGTCTCTTACCACATTGCTATGTAACCATACAATAAATTTTATCCTGCTCACATGCTTCTGTTTACTTAGCATACATTATATTTGATGCTATCTGCAGCATAAGTTTTAGTTCTGTCATCTTAAAATACTAATAGTTGTCAATCAAAATAGAAAGTGCATAATAAAAATGTTCAAGAAACTAATAACCCTATATTTCTACACCCTCAGCTTGGAGCTAAGCATTGCTAAAAATGAGATTAATTATATGTTTGTACAGTGCCCAATACAATCAGACAGACCTCTAAACAACATCCTCCGAGAAATGAACGCAGACTAAATACATAATCAGAGAGAGAGAGAGAGAGTGTATATATTATGCAATATATGCAACACTAAATTAATAGTATCATCTTCATTTGGCCCAGTCTTTTGATCTACAAGAGTTTGCCGGGGGGGAGGACATGACCCATAATCTGCCCTGTGACACAGTGTTAGGTAGAGAATGAGCGAAAAGGGCACAGTCAATACCAAAGTAATTTATGGCAACTTCCTGCAAATATTTAGAAGCATAGAAGCACCGAAGAGATACACACAGGACAGGTCCCTGAAGTTATGACCAAAATAACAGGGTAAACTGATCACTTTAAGATAAAGTGCTGGAAAAACACCCTTTGAATTATATCTGTGAAACTTGAGTGGGAACATCAGTGCTTGGGACGTTTAAACCTGATCTGGACAAAGTATCAGCAAATACCCTTTAGGGAACAATCCTGTAACGTCAAGAAGACGGACTATATGTATAACAAGCCTTTTGCTCCTCCAATTTTTATTCTTCTAATCCATCACCCTTACTGAGGTGGCAAAGTTTTATTTAGACCTTTAAAATTATGGCCATTAGAAAATTATGTCTGTGTCTGTATAATATACACACATATGGATGGAAGGTCTGGTTTTTAAAAACTAAAAGTGCAAAACCAAATTTTACCCCTAATTTGCCCATGCTACAGCTGTAACTATGCATTAATCTGGCAAGTGCAGATAGAAATTTCTAATTATGGTTATGTGAGTGCACAATTTACGTGCATAATTGTCACAAGTGAACTTGCAACTTAGGCATGCAGTAACTTAAATATGTTTACTGTTGACAACACAGGAGCGTTGGACTGCGACATGCTTATGCCATGAAATCAGGATCAGTCTGTGAGCTTTGCCCCAAAACAGAAAATTGGAAATCCTGCAAGTTGGCATCAAAGCTTGCAGAAGCAGCTAAGGAGAAGTCCCACAAAGAGCACTAAAAAAACCACTTCCATCAGGGATTCTCAAGGAAAAGTTGAAAGATTTTATTTGTCTCCCTTCTGTCCAAACCACCGTGGTCTTTCTCATTTTTCTTTGCCCCCCTGTTTGCAGAGAGTCTGCAACTCTTTCTAAAACCCGAAGTCCACTGAGGATTTTGTGCTGACAATCTACAACAGTAAAAGTCACTCAGATAGAGCAATGGCTGCAGAAAGCACCTCTGTTCCTCAGGCACAGGATGGCAGAACTCTTTGTGGATATGCAAGGTACACTAAAGGAGAAGGATAAAGGTTTCACTTTGTCCATGCATGTTATTGTTGGGGTTTTTTTTGTTATTCCAGAATGGAAATGCTACTGTTGACTACAGCACTAGGTAATCACCCCCACATGAGGACCAATGAAGAGATCCATTGTCTACATACTTCAGTAGGAAAGAAAAACAATGAAGGGGTTTGCAGAAGGGAAAAGGTGGTTTTCCTTTTAATCTTTTAGGCCATAACAGCCATAAGTAGCTTTTCTATATAGTTTGGCCCTAGTTTGTCATAGTATTAGAGTGAGAAACAGCAGACTGCACTGCTTTTTGTACAGAAGTCTTAATGACTTCAATCGCTGCTACGGATGCAGAATGGTGGCAGGATATGGCCATTCACCATTAAGGCCCTAAAGCCTTCATAATTACTGAGTATACAGAATATTTATTATAGAGACTATGCCAGGCCTCTTTTGTGAGTTGCCCTGGGCCTGTTCTCCAAGCCACATCAAGCAAGAAGTTTAAATGAAACTGCTCCCAAGTTTCTGAAATGGTTTAATAAAACATATACTGACTGTAATATTCAGTTTATAGTAGAAAACTATTGCCCCTTGGTTTGAAAAATGACCTCTAGTTGGCAATTTTACTCTCAGCTTCATAGATTATAGTCCGCTGTTGGTCATTTTCTCAATCCACAGGGCAATACTTTTCCATAACAAGCTCAAACTGCAATCAGTATTTGTAGGCTGTTACACAAGTTGAGGATAATATGTCTCAACACATTCTATTATATGACTAAACAAAAGAAATAACAACCTGGTGACACAGACATATGGAGAAAAGCAGTGCTATTCTTCTAATGCTGAGATAGCAGAAAAAACATATTTCTTTGTATTGTGCTAATTTATATTAAAATTAATGTATTCAATACACAATAATCTCTAATTTGATTTTTTTATTAATAGTGTTTTGGTTTATATTGTCTTATGTCTATTTTTATTGCAATGTAAAATGACAAATACTAAATTCTATTACTATCAGATTTTAGAAATGACAGATAGTGACAGATAGCCTAACAATGTAAAATCACATTAAAATGTATTCACATAGATATCTTAAAGATCATTTGCTCTTGGGCACACAAAACACATTCATAAACTTAAGGTTTGGTATTAGGAAATTCTGATACAGTTTACTTGCAGCTTGCAAGCTGCAAGCAATTGTTTCAGCACCCAGCTCTAGTACATAAATATGAAATGAAATAACAGATTTTGGAAAAACAGTTCACCCGTAATCAAATAGATACACTATGTTCAGGAGAAGTCGTAGACCAGGAAGCGAGGGAGATCTGGAGCCTGTTCCAAGATGTGCCACAGACAGCTCTGCCAGTGACAGATCTTAAGAAAATCACCCCAAGCCACAGTTACTCTGTAGGGCTATGTATTAGGGCTAATACAACTTACCTAGCTGGCCGGAGTGTGGCGAGGTTTAATTCTTTAATCAGCGGATGATGAAAGCTCTTGTAGATCCTTTACTGTAAATGCAAAATATTTATAATTACAAGACTAATATTCATCCCCATCTGTAAATAAAACTCAGTGGTTAAAACATGACACCCACCCACACTCAGAGCCAACAGGAACAGCTTCCTAAGCTGAGGCTAGTAAAGTCAAGCAGAAGTGGACATTTTGCCATCAGTCTGCTAGAATTTAGGAGTTCCCTATCCTTTAAACAAATACACCGTATCTGCTGGGGATCTATGACGGGGCAGAAGGGAGAACCTTGTCTGAAAGCTATGTAAGACTTGTAAGAGAAAAATGTTCATTGTAGATCTGTGTGAGTGGCTTCAGAAATTATATGCATCTGTAGTACTGAGTTTTGAGATATTAAAGGGGCAGATATTTTTCTTGTTCATTCATTTTCCACTACTGTTCCTGTATAATTGCTCAGTCACAGATTCACCTGCATTCTCTAGCTAGAATTTAAGTGGTCTGGATTCATTTAAACATGTAGAAACTGCATCCATAAGCTTTAAAACATTCGAGCTAAAGAATGTATTTGAATGTGATTACCAGAAGATGATGGCTCTTTACATTACAAGTCTTCAAGGAATTTAGATGTCTAACTCATTAATAGTGTTTGGTGCATTAGATTTTACATTTTTATGATTTTAGAAGAAAGGTTTTCTAATACAGAAAAAAACTCAGCATTATTTATTTTTTTTTTTTTTTCATTTTAGGGTAATAAAAGTAGCACATATGTGCCATAGTGTAATGAATTAATTAAGGAATATGATGTTTATCCTAGGTCCTGAGTTGTACATCTTCATAACTCACTCATAAAAATTAATGTATTATACCACGCTCCACAACAATATATCTATTTTCACCATACCTGTTGAGAATAAATTGTGCTAAATTGGATTATCCTGATATCCAGTGAGAAATGTAAAAATTACATTGTTATTTTAAGAATTTACATTGCTGTGTATAAAAAACCATAATCTTCTCCCTGAGCTTTTGAACTGTCATGTTACTCCCACTGTTATGAAATCATAATTGCTGCTGCCACACCTAAAAATCAAACACAACGCATATTGTATTTCTTCATATTCTGTGAATTTCCTACCTTAATTACAAAACCATATACAGTATATTTTAGGACTATTCTTTCATTACTGACTGCTTTTGTATATAAGTAATATACAACTATGCATGCAAGGAATCATAAAATTCTCATTTCTAAAATCAACAATGAAAAATCCCTAAATAATAATGTACAGATGTTTCATATTTAAATGAGCTGTTGGCATTTAATGCTGCCAATCATACATGCAATAAAATTGGTGAATTTAAAGGTACTCAGCATTTACAACAGATTATTTTTATTTTTTTAAATCAAAAGATCATTTTAGGATGACTGGAAAAATGACTGTTCAATAAATATAGAAAGATATATTTCTGATGTCATCTTGAAATTCCTATGAGTGGTCAACTACACTATATTGTTCCATACCAATTCCTATTCCTTTTACCTCAAGAAAGGTGATTCTGCTGTCCTTAAGCTGCAATGCCTCACTAAAAGTAAATTATCTACACGTTATCTGCAGAGTAATCCTCTTCCTGAATACAAGACAGAACATCAGAGTTTCTAATCCTACACAGATAGAGTAATTCACATCCACTGTAAAGACAGAGTAATACAATATGTTTGATAAATCATGTATGTGTCTGTGTACAAAGAAAAAGGTTTATCTCCTTCCCTACAAGATGCATCCGTGTTAAAACCCACACACACACTCCCCATGCTGGCACTGCAAGAATCTTCAGAAGTTCTATAATAGAGACATCTAAGTTTAAAAAATGAAGCAGCTCACAGGTCAAACAAGTTCCTGATGAGATGTGCTTAAACAGAAATATTATTCCACTGATTATAAGTTTTCATCCATACATCAAACCCTAGAGTCTATTGATTAAATAAAACTGATCTTTCTTTATTTCAAAGCAAATGAGAATTAAATCATCCCTATTGTTTTCCCTCGGTTTGGAACCATCACATTGTACACACTGGCCATGTGTCCTGCTTATAATCACAACATTCTTAAGGAGAGCTTATTCTACAATTACTGATCACAGGTTCCTTGCCTCTTCCTCTAAATCTTCTGCTCCTGGTCATAATCAATGGCACTTGATGGCGCAATATTCTGATCCAATATGGCAAGCAATATGATCCAAGATCTGCTAAAAATCAATTCATTCATTTGCTTCAGGAAATTTTGGATCAGGACAACCTTAAGTATATGTAAATACAAGAATTTACTGCAATTATGCTGGCACATCTTTCCTTTTTCATACCTCTTTTTCACTGCTAATTAGCTGCATCATGCCTTAATTTTGCTTGCAATCCTCCATAAAGTAATCCAGGCCAGGCAGCCCTTACAAAGCCTTACGAACGTCAAGGGCTGACGGCTTAGAGAACAGAGGGTCTCTTTCAGCAAAACACATCAAAACACTGCATATCTGCATATTGCTGAGCCCCACATAGCATTGACTGGTGTCTGAAGATACCATCAAATACTAATGGAGCATGATGTGTAACAAACTGCTAATGATGTCTTTGAAGAGCACCAACAGGTGGATACAAAAATCTTCTTGGAGGTTAGTTTTGTCTTTTTTTTTTCCCCCCTCATGCAAAAATATCAAAGTTCACTTAATAGCTCCCTTGGGCTACTGTGTCCCCGAGTCAGCCTTCAGCTTGGTTCCAGTCTACCTGTGCATTGCTGCTTGGGGCTGTGCAAACATGCTCTAACACTCAACACGTACCATAACGAGGCCAGAAAACCCTGTGTCAGGGATGTGGTTTCCATTCTGTTAGGCTAAAATGGTAGCATCCAAGTTTACTTATGCATTTCACCCCACACTTACAGATGAGAGGACATATGCTAAACTCAATTCTGTTACTGTATATACACATCATTGAGTAAACTGAATAAAGATTCAAGTTGGTTTTTTTTTTTTAAGGCAAGGAATTTTTAATGTACTTTAAATTGTCTTTAAATTAGCAACACAGACTAGGGTAAAGGCATAATTAGTAATAAATTAATTAACAAAAAATGAATTTATTACCTGTTAGTTATTTCAGTGTAATGGAGTTACAGAAATGCAGAATGATGAGTAAATACAGACATCTGTACCAGTTAAGAAGGCTGCAGCTTGGGCATGTCCTTCAGCCCTTTAGTCTTTTTCCACTGGTAATCACCAGTTCAGCACCAGCAGAGCAAAGATGAGAACCTTGCTTCTGCTAAGTAGCACTAATTTCTGCCCATAGTGACATTCAGAAGAGGATCAATCAAGTCACAGGGGTAAGAAAACTGTTTGCTTATGATGTGGCTGTCACCAGCGAAGATGAGTTTGTAACACCCTCCAAGCATCAAGACGACACACAAAAGAAACATTAAATAAAAATAAACCCAACAGATACTCTTTCAAAATATATCAATGCAGTTCTCCAAACTGAAAAAGCAGAAGTCAGAAGATCAAGAACTCACAGTTAGGATTTTCCTGTTAGTTAAAGAACATAAGGATTCTCCTGAAATCTTTGATTGATATATGATCTTTTCTTTCTTTTCAGGCAGAACAGCTGTCCAGTGAACTAGAAGAAATAGCCCTGAAGACAGCTTTGTGTCTGATATGACTTTGAGAGGGAAAATTATCCCAATGATAAATGCTTTACATGGAACATCTAAGAAAAAAAATAAAATAAAAATGTCATGCATCAGAGAATTTTTTTTCCTCTTTGAACAAGCAATCACTATCATCATCATCGGGGGATGAGGGGGGTGCAGTGTCTGATATCAAAGAGAAAAGGTATGTCAAAACTGGACTTGGAGTGAACCCAACCAAAAAGAGGCAATTTGAGAGGACAACTGGGCAAAGAGGAAGAGAAGCACGGAATTTTCTGAATATTGTCAGACCACGGCGACCTGGGTTATATTCTAACTTCTTTCAATTTTCTTTGTAAGGAAATTCTTTACAAAAGCTGAAACACTCGCTCTATACTCTGCTGGCTGGTAGACACACAATCTTTGCCACAATAACTGTATGCAGAAATAGTTTTGACTGTGTCCAAGAAAAAACAATGCAGTAACAACCACTGCAAACCTGCTCAGCAGAAGTACTTGGTACAAATTAGTGTAAATTTATTCAATCTAATGGAATTATGTAAATTAAATAAATGGAGGACCACAGCCACTGTGATAATTCAGTGAAGTTATGTCCAGATTAGAGGAAAGGTGGCATGAAATGGAGCCTTTCTGGAGCTTGCTCTAGAGCTGTATTTTGGCAGCCTTAGAGAACAAAGAGCCCGAATACTCAGGTAAAATTTGTACATCTTTTTCATTTTAAAACACATCTCATTGTGGCACTTCAGTGTATGGATGAGCACTAATGGCTACTGTCATACACAGCCAGCAAAGGAAGAGTAATTACAACTGTACTTTCCTTGAAGTAACCAAATCCAGTATAACACCAACAGTGGCAAACAGTACATCAATGGTTTGTCCACCCACCCTCCAAAGCCTTGTTGAATTTGCCACAAAAACAACATTCTCTGTTAATTTGGTCAAGACTAAACAAGGGCTCCTATATATCTGATACAGGATAGGGTAGGTCTTGGCTTCAAAATACCTAGCAGAAGAGCACGGTGACCTTCTGTGCATCCTATCTCAGTGGCCCTTGAATCTTTAACCTAGATCTCCTTGCCCAAAACTCCTTGTCCTTCAACACAACGGATCTTTCCTCAACAGCACTCTTCCAACTTTCACACTCCTCCCAACCAAGCACCCTTCTTCCTTCCTGCCTGCCCCAAAGCCTTCCTGAATAAGCCCCTGGGAGTATGCTTATTCCAGAAGCTAATTAAAATTGAGAGCTATTTAGCATTGAGAAACTCAGAGGAGGTTTCACGTTGTCATATGTGTTTGCACAGCCAGAGATAATTTCTCTCCCTTCCCCTGCATAACTTGAATGCCCCTTTTCCCCTTGTCCCAAACCCCCTTCTTCATCCCCACTTCTGGAGTCCTTCCTCATCCTCCCACATAAGCTGCCATTAACCTTATGCAACAAGAGTGGTGCTCCTACCAGCTGCTGACATCTGCCTGCTCTTCTGCCACCTCACCTGTCCCTTCCTGCATCATCAAGTGCCAGCCCTTGCTCTCAAGCAGATTCTGAGAACTGTGGATTTAAAAATCCTGCTCCATGGGATTCCAACAACAGAAGAACAGGAGATAAGAACATAAAAGCATCCTCAATGTGGTGTCCCCTCAGGACGCCAACTAAATCTGATAGATGCTGTCTTCTCTGACCCACAAGCAGGAAAGGGCTGAGCATTCAGAGAGGAGAACCACGGTTCAGAAAACACCTTTATATGGTCTGCAATCTGCCAGCATCACCTAACGAACGAAAAGCATTTGCCTAGATCTTTACTTTTGGGGTAATCAAATCATATTTAAAAAAAAAATATTTCCACACATACATGTTACATATATATCTGTATTTATATGTTTCCCCTCCTTCTCCCCCACTTTTAGTTTGCAGTGACAATTAGCAATTATTTTACAGAGAAAGACTGTGTAACAATCTTACAGGATGCCTTCAGTAATAAGATAATTATTTGTAACTCTATAAAGAATTGTAATTTTTAATTTAAAAAGAAATCAAATAAAAACAGCTTTCATCTTTCCTACCATGTGAAGAAAACATTCTCTGCCTACAACTCAAATTATCATTCTCTCCTTTGTGCAAAATGAATTGACCCAGAAAACTAAAAGGGTAAGAACCCATATTTGCTGGGCTTATTCAGCAGCCAAAAGTTCATGAAAAACGCTGTTGTGTATCACATAGCAACCACTTGATGCCTATTGTTAAAATACAGTAGTTATTCAAAAAGTAAAATCTTGCATTCTCAAATAAGAAGCCAGGCTGCAATGTGTGTTTACTGTTTTTGGGAAATAGTCATCTTGCCATTTTCTCTTTTTCCATAGTCTTGGCATATTTGGTCAGCTATGCAATGTGTAGTTACCCACAGGAAAGAAAAGGAACACAAGAATTTTCCTCCAGTGTTTTGGTCACAGGACAATGTCCATTCAAAGCAACACTTGAGATCACTATTAAGAGAGTTGAGATGCGCTCTATTTTTATGCAGTCACACTTTCAGTAAAAATGTGATATTCCAGAGGAAGAGCATGAGGGAGAAAGGGAGCAAAGCTTACCACTTTTTGACTGAGCATTAGCTGCACACTTCCACCTGTTCTCAAAGCAAACTACTCTCAAGAAGCCCTTTACACACGTGCAGATGTCCACATCGCTACTGCACATTTGCACTTCTTCCCAGCGCTGTTACCTGTCACTACAGCTGCGCAGAAGTATGAGCTTCCCAGACATCTCCCACTCCACCTTTCCTCCAAATCTTTTGTGGTAAGATATGGTAAAAAATGAGATGCAATAAAAGTAAAATTTCTAGAGGAGAAAAGAAAGTCAGCGGTAGAGTCAGAAAAAATAATAACAATTTCTGTTAAATGGAGCATGTGTTACTCTAAAATATTTGAAAAGCAGTGGCAGATCACTTGAGCTATTCTGGCTTTCCCAGATTTCCATGAAAGCTGAAAGACAGCCCTCCATTTCAGTCACAACTGCATCAGACTGTCTATTTAATTTATCAAAGCAAGACCAAAAGGGTTCTTCTGAAACAACTGCTGGAGGAGATGAAGGGAAGAATAACAAAGATATAAACTCCCTTGTAGGTGCCATTATGTGCTATTACACAAATAGTACAACTTAAAACTTCAAGATAATGGTATTTTTAATACCAGAAGGGAATGGCAGATTTGCTTAGCATAACTTTGAGATATTTCATCAAGGCTGTGTACAAACAGGTGTGCAACGTTTTTGCTAGCTGTAAGATGCTTGTTATCTGCTTATCTAAAAGAGTGTTTAAACTCCTTTTGAGTAGTTAAAATAAGATAGTGGCAGAAAGTAGAGTTAAGAGGGGGGAGTGTGTGAGCATAGACGTCTTTGCCAAGAACCTTACTTTGAGCCCAGCTATATCCAGGTACGTGTGTGCTGTTTCCATTGTCTCTGAAAAGAAAGTTGAGTGGTAGGCAGCAAACCCCACATGAATGCATGGAGCTGCTAAGGAAAAAAAAAAAACCTGAGAATGAATTAGGTACCTGGGAGCAAAGAGGTGGGGGGTATGATTTGAGAGAGAGAGAATGAGAGAGAGAGTGCTAGCTGTTTCCAAAACAAGATGGAAAACACAGATGTGTTGAAGTTGCAGCTTGCTTGCTGTAAGTGTTCCTGCTTGTCTTAATGAAAATTCTTTGTTGGGTGTCAGAGGAGAATGCAAAAAAAAAAATAAACTTAAGTGCATATCTCAGCTGGCTTACAAAATATATATTCAAACAAATGCATAAATTAAATAAATGTTAACAATTTTATTAACAATTAAATATTTGAATCAGTTCAAAGGTAGATCGGTGCATACTTATAGACAGGGATTGTCTATACAAAGGAAATACTTGGCTTGGTCATTGGTCAGTCATCTGGCCATGACAGGATGTGGTAATTATACATGACTGTTGAATAGCTGTAGTTACAATAGTACAGTCATGTGTAATTTATCAGCAAGATACTGGCATACTTGATGAAACAAAGACCAAGCTACTACATCCAGTGCACAACTAAAAATTAAGAGATCTTTCCCTTAAACCAATAAAAAGTATATGTTGAAGAGGAATGCAGAACTTTTTAGCACAACTCGAATTCTCCTCTGAGAATGTATGCTTCTCTCAGAAACAGATTCCCAGCACAGGGACTGGTAATTTATGATCCACCAAAATATTCTGTTGAACAAAAAAAGTAATACCTACACTGCGCCTATGCAAATCACTAAGAATAAGTGACTCTAAGGACCAGTAAGAACAAAGCCCAAAACTCCTATCAAACATTATTTGAGGTTTGAAAAAGTCAAGACAAAGTGTAATTTTTTTTAAATGGGGATAAATTGGGATTTCTGTAACAATTGACTCATTTTGCCTGCTTTTATCTAAGGATCTCAAAGAGCACTCCAAGTGTTAATTAAATTACAAAGCATTTTTGAGACAGGTAAATGGTATTATGCCCACTGGGGAACAGAGAGAACATTTATGTTTCATTACTAAAGTCACACAGTAATTCAGTGGCTAGTAATATAACCCAAGAATTACCAGTCACCACTTCTACTCATTGACCCGATGGCCTCACAAGAGATAAAATTAGCCTTAAAAGCCAAAAATACTTTCCTCCTGTGCTTTTCCATCTTCCAAGAATTAGGCCAAGATTTTTTAGTTTTATTTTATTTTTCTTCCTCTGCTTACTGGGAGGCCTTTCTTTCAGAGTCACACAAAAGAAGCCACTTCCTAACCTACCCAAGTGTGTAAAGGATCACAGAAAGCAATACTGATAGGACGCTAAACAAGGGCAGTGGACTGTAATGGTGCTGTCTAACAGCTTACACAGCTGCATCAGGATCCTCTTCTAACCAGACATACTCCCACAGAGGACACATAAGAGCCTATCCCATCAGAACGAAGATGGAAAGATATGCAGATGAAATAATCCTTCCCTGGCCAAGTCACCAAACCTACTTTACCGAAAAAACAGACATAAAACTACCCTAAGGAACCTGATACCTCATGCACTCCCTATAATAATATCCCACTGAAAGAGCAACATAAGAAACAACGAGCAAGGCCCTGTAAATGCTTCAGACCATCAAAAAGTCTATTCTGCAGTCTACAACATCTATTTTGAGTTGTACATGAAGAGATGAGGAAGAAACATTTCACTGACCATTCTATTCTTAGCCAAAAAGAGGAAGCCACGATTCTTCCTTCCACCTTGGTCCTGACTAGTACAACTGCTGGATCCACAAGCAATAAAGCAGTAAGATGTAATGCAATCTGCACAACAGACAGCCCAGCGACTTACAGTGCAACCTGCGGCATCTCTAATTCAAGACCGGTACAGCTATGTTAGAGCTTTAACAAATTGTATCTCCGTTAGTAAACTGATTTTGGAGAGTTCTTTATAAAAGGTTTTTCTGGTTTGTAAATAATTATTTATTACTAAAACCAGGGAAGCACATCTTTGAACTTTCCTTAAACCTTTTGAATACAATGTTAAACCAAGATTTCAGGCTTTATTTCCCCCACCCATTTCTTGTTATGTCATGAAGAATCAGCTATGTGGAAGAGATGAGAATGTCTTAAATGACCAAGGCTTAAGACTGTCTTCACCGTGGCAGAAAATAAAGCTGCTGCATATATTTCCAGTAGTAGTATTATTGTTATATGGTATGACAATCATCATCTTTTTTCTTTTCCTAAAAATATGTCTAAAGAACCACACAGTTTATACACTGCATTCAAAATATTTTTCTTCGTTTACATTGATTGCATATTTCAAATCATGTTACAGCTGTATCGCTTAGCCTAAATCAAATAAGGAATCCACATAAATGCATACACACACTTTCCTTGGTTTTAGACATTGCCAGTATTGACAAGATTAAAATATTTTTCTTATTCATTATTTATTGTGATATGATGAAACAGTCAGAGTATGTATTTAACAGAACATCACAAAGTGGAGTTAAAATGTGGACATGCTGTTTCATTTTGATTTTACTGCGACAGTGTTAAGTATGTGACTCCCTGACTGCAATAATGACATCTTTGGGTGATGAAGATTTAAGACGCTTTGCAAAGATGCAGTGTTATCCAAAGTGTTCAGCCATGCTGATTAGAAGCATTATTAAATAGATGAACCCAGGACTGGCAAGAGCACCATGACTAAAGTCCCTCCTGTTGCAGAGGACTGAGGGAATCGATGCTCAGTGCAAGAGCAGCAGCCAACTCCCTCACTGCATCAGGTATGTAACTGGAATGACTGGAAGGCAGTCACACATATACAATTCCAACACTTCTATGAGCACCAACACTTTTGTTCCCAAAAATCCATCCTCTGGACAGTTTCTCTGCTTCTAGGGTGAACTGGTACTACCTGACAACTGGAATTTGGGGTCAAGCAATGCTGTATCTGGCTGAACCTCCAGTACAGCATACACACATATGAGTGTGGTTTTCAATTTATATATCTGGGATTGAAAACCACAGATATAGCACTGCACAATCCCAGTTTCCAGCTCACAGTTGGGCACCATTCTGCACATTTCTACTGGCAAAAAAACCAAGGAAATGCCAAAGAGACAGCACCACAGCAAAGCATCTGTAACCAAAAGTGGTACTGCTGGGCAGAGGAGCACAGAGCTTGCCTTCTGTAAGATGTAGCAGCATCTGGGTTAGAATGCAGAAAAAGACAGACACATTTTAGCCCAAATGCTTATCCTTGCATACTACAATCTAAATATACCCCCTATGATAAATACAGCAGAATAATCAGAAGGTACTGAATGCTTGAAATGCACCCTTAACAAAACAAAACAATGTAATGCATATCTCTCTTTACGTGTCAAACAATTTGCCTAACAAATCATAATTATGCAGAATGATATAAAATTCACCCATCAAGCCCAAATGCATGCACAAAGATTACCATGGCAAAGAATTGTGAATTTCATTAAATATGTTAAAGGCAAAAAAAAAATTCAGCTTTGAAAAATAGTAATCCTGTCTTTCAACAAAAATATTATAGGAAGCTATGAATTTGGTAGATCTGAATAGGATGTTGGTACATGTTTTACTAAGGTAATATAATGGCACACTATTATTAGATCACATTAATCATTACTGTGCCAAAGGCACTGACAGCACCACTGAAAAGGATTGAAAGGGCTGGTAATGGATATAAATTACCCATTGTGTGATAAAAGGATTTTTACTAAGAAGGTAAGAATAAAACAGCAAATTTCTAATATAACTGTTGTGTAAAAACCAAAATAAAAGTAATCCAGTCAGTAATATCCACAAAATCAGAAAGTAAGCACTTTTGAAACAAGATAAAGTCACAATAAAAACTGTATACAATGAAAAATTAATTTTGTGGTGCATAATATTACTATCAATTTAAATAGTTTACATGATGACCTCTAAGGGATATGGTCAAGAGAAAGGTAAGCTTTGTTAATTAGAATTAAGTATGAGCTTCTGCATACGTATTTTAAGTTTGTGAGCTTGGAATTTTTTTTTTTTTTTTTAAGCAATAATGGCTTCATGACACCCCTCTGAAATTCAAGACATGTTGAGAGTTTTCTGTTTTCTGCATTAACATCACAACAAACAGCACATCTCTCAGACGGTTTTATTTGGATTCCAAATGCTATTACAAAACAAACCACGTCTTTGCTGAGCTATTTAACCATTTGATTGAAACCATTTGTATTACTAATTGTCCAGTTCTGTGCTCCTCCTTTACTCTGGCAAGTACTTCCTGATATTAGTAGGCATCAGTGAAGTGAATTGGTCAAACTACATCCTTATTTACAGCATTAAAAATCCACATATCTTCTCTGAAGTTGATGGAATTATTCTAGAATCAAGTCACTGTAATTCTTTTCGAGTCAATTGTCTAGAATAAAATCCAGTAGGCTCACATTCAATTAGTAAGTTTTAAAAATTGTGAGCCATATTCTTAAATGATATAAATTCCTAAGTACAGACATCAATCCTGAAAACACTGACATCTATGCTTAACTTTACTCACGTGAGTAATTCCATTAGCATCAGTAATTCAATACCTGCTTATGCATTTGCAGTACTGAAGCTTTAATATGCCTGAATATCCTCCCACTTACATCAGCTATAAATCAGCACAATTCCTCTGAATCACAGTTTCTACTGATTCACAAGATATAAAAATGAGTGGACAATCCAGTATAACAATTATAATAAAGAAATAACATAAGAATTTGATTTGGGAGCAGAAGCTATCAGAAATTTTTATTTAAGAATCAATTAACGCATGTAGAATGTAGAATTAATTAGTGGTTATTTCATAGGAAGCTAGACTTCTATTTCAAACTGAGGGCCAAATAACCCAATTCTGATTTCACACAGATTTCCACACCAATCTGATTTCTCAGACTTTACAGGAGCTTTTCTTCTACTGCACTGGAATAGCTCAGAGGAAAACCACATATACAATGTAGTACACCCCTCCACCCACTGATTTTCATGGGTGTTGTTCTCATGCTAATATACAACAGAATATGGTTCTTAATAACATGCATGAGATGTTCTATTGAACTTACAGAAAAAAAAAACCAACAAAAAGTGATAAAATGAATTTAATCACAAGTGTCATGGATTTTTTTAAAATCAGCAGTCTGTTGATAAAGTAATAAATGATGATTCATCTTTAACACAATTATTACATATCAACTGTATAAGATGAATGCTCATGATTTTACAAAGCAGATTTTTTTTCCTTGAAAAATCTGTTTGTAGCTCACTGCACCCTGAAAGGACTACAGTAAAAAGTTTTGCTAAAGAAAAACATAGTATTTCTGAAGATGTAAAAAAACCTGTGAGAACAGATTTTTAAATCTAATTTAGGTACCTCATTTTTATGTTTTTTTTTTTTTAATACAGAAAAACAAACCTAAAAACTCACATCCATAAGCAGAAGTAAATGTTATGAGAACAATATAAGTAAGTATTCTTACCAGGTACTCTTACCAGTTAATCTTAAAACAACGAATCTGTTCCCTGGCTGAGGAAATTCTTAAAAGACACAGGATAGGTACTGAAGGTCGCAACTGTAAAAATAAAACCTGTGAGAAATTTAATATGTCAAAACTCAGTGTTTGGATCAGACACGTAGTTAAAATATCACAATGCCACCTCAAACAGACAATCTATAGAGCAGCAGAGTACTGAGAATTAGAATATTAATGGGATTAACACCTTTTATTTTTTAAGCCTTCATAATGTACGTGTTTGGTGGTCATTTCATGTTGGGAACTGAAAAGTTCTTTCAGTTCTGGATTGTTTTGAGAGGGAAAACCTCTTCTCAAGATAATGCTGAGGAACAGAATGAAATTCTTCTGATCCTTTCCCCTAGACAGTGCAGCAAAAGAGGACAAAACAGGATAAAACAAAAGTTGCATAGCATACTCCAGAAACCCAGTTATTCTCTTTGACATTGATATTCTAATCTTCCAAACTGAGTAAAAAGAGAACAGCTACTAATTGTATTTTTACTTTTTTTTAATTCCATTTTATAACAGAAATAAGTCCTTTGTAGATGATCTCATCTAATAAACCCTACTTAAAAGAGATAAGAGCCAGCAGTAAAAGCCAAGCCAGAACACTTCCAAGATATTTGTCAGTAGTGAATTTAGGGCCATTACATTAGTAAGCAAAATAGAAACAAAAACAAAGGGCCTTCTTAGAGCAAAATAAAGTTCACTCAACTGAAGCTATAATCTGAAGAATTTATGACTGAGAATTCTAACTATGTTTATTCCTATGCATGTCTAACAAATGAAATTAAAGGTCACTTCCAAATAATACACTTTGTACATCTACATCAACTAAGCTATTTCATACAGCAGGCTCTGAAACCCCAGTTTAAGCACGACAGCCATAGGGCTTCACCTTACCAACACTGATTTCCCAGAGCAGCAGACTTCTCTGCAAAGCCCCAGTGATGGGCTGGAGTAGTCAGTTTGTGCAGAACTGCATCCTTAATTTCTGTGGGAAATAATTCAGAGCTTGGCCATTTTACTGCCTTTGGCTTGAATCGGTCAGCAGCAACAGGCCCACACTGCTGGGCAATGCCATTTGTTGACTTGAAGCATAAACAACAGTTTTGAGGACTCCTATTGATGATGAAAACAACATTAAATAATTCTGCAAATTAGGAGTTCGCTACTAAGCGGCACAGCCCTCCACTAGAGCAATACCGATACAGCACTTTTCATGTATCCTGCAAGATCTCTGCAGGCTCCACCTTGTCCCGATTACATCCAATGCAAAATGCTACTGCAGAATGTCCCACTTGGTCTGTGCCACCTCCTCTTCTCACTGCTTTGGGGTTTCTCCACCACACCAAACACAGGCTACTTATTTTTATTTTGATGGTCTACCACAATGTTTCCTGAATTCCACTCCTTCCCCCCTTGCTTGCAGATTGAACCAGTCTTTATCACGCGCTTCAAAATATTTTCCAAGTGATAATTCTGCCATACAACTTCTCTGACATAGGAGAATTACCCCAGTAAAAGCTTCAAACCCCTCTTTTATAACTCACATTTCCACAGTTAACTGCCAACAATTCAGCAGTAGACATCTGGTTTGCCATCACCACTGTTTCTCACGCGTAGGAACACATTTCCTTTTTGCTCTCTCCTCATGCCTAGTTTTCTTTTACATGCCAATTGTCTCTGGTTTTACACTTTAATTATAAGCCTTGAAAGGCAAAGCCTATCTTCTCATTACATATTTTAGAGTATTGAGCTTAATGGGTGGTAAGCACGTACAAGACATTGCTCCAATCTAGTACTCCATTTCCCATGTCTGTACGCAGTTACAGGAGAAGCAAACCAATGGGCAGTCAAGCCAAGCACTAGTGCTGGCTGGAAAGAACAAAAACCTTTTGCAAATGGTTAAAAAAATCACCTTGTCATCATATTTGGTCTTCTCAAACATGGAGTCATATCTAGATAGGATTCAGGTCCCAATTATAGAGGCCCATATAATTTTAGAATTCAAATAAGTGAATTTTGCTTATAATATTTGGACACATAAGAAAAGCAAATTCCTGGACTGCTACATACAAACACAGGTCCCATCCAATGTTTTCAATTGCACAGTGTCTAAAAACAGTGACAGCTTGTTTGTCTGAAATTTCTGCTGTTGTTGATGTCTTAAAACCTCAAGATACACCTTTTTTAGTGTTTACTTGCAGCTCATTCAATGTAAGAAAGCCAAGAAATAGAAACAAAGAAGATAAAAAGCTGTTAGGTTTTGAGAAGATGTTATCTCGCTAAACAGGTTCTTAGTACTCCTACGCCGACACCGTAGACTACATTTTTGCTATGCTATTACAAGGCTACTTGTGTTTAAAAAAAAAAAATTCCGATTTTACATACACGCTCATGACTTGCAAAATTCTAGGAATGATTCTCAAGGGGCTTTCACTAAGATGCTTTATAAATTCTGATGACAGACAGAACACAGTAAGGCTTCATCTCTTAAGGTCCTGTACTGATTTGTTTGGAGGCTTCGTGTCATTGATCAGCATGTCAATGTCTCTCGCAATCTGCTTTCCAGTTCATGACTGTGAGTGAACCCCTCAGGTTTAAAACCTTAAATGATTTAAGGTCTGTGATACATAACCTTACGAACAAATTGGGAAAATCTGTAGCTTTACACATTAAACTGTAGCAGAAATGATTTAAAGCCTTATAAAAAGGTATTTTACTTACCTGTGCTAATATTATTCTAACACATTTGACACTGACTATGTAAAGCAGGTATTTTAAAGGTATAGGCAGCAAGCCACATGGAAACAAATTAAGATAGTTCCACTTAGGTCAAACTGGGCCAGTTTACCACTGTCTAATACACTTGCTGGCATTAAAAAATTGCACCATGAACCCCTACAGACCAATTTATCAGGGTAAAGCCTCCCGGAGTAACACTCCCGTGCAGTTGCACTCAGCTCAGCAAGTGAGCTTGTTCCCCTGGCACACCTCTAAGCCCCAAAGAAGAAATCCCAAAGGCCTTCAGAAAGAGGATGGCAAAATAAAAGTAGTGTTGAGACATCAGGGTAGAAGGGTGCAATTTTTGTTCATTCATAAACATACTTATGTAGCTCATTCCTTGAAAGGAATTACAGGCTTTAAAGGAAGAAAAGCAATCTCTCATCCCATTGACAAGTGGGGGCCAGAAGGGTTTCTGCAGGTTACAGATAGAAATCTTATACACAGAAAGGGAAAACAGATGCTTGAGCATGGACTTGTTCCAAACAGCGGGACTTTTCCCCAACTACTGAGGCTGCAAAGGCTCCATTGTAAGGCTCTTAGCACCACATCCCATTCTGGTTAAATGCAATGACAAAACCCCTAATCTCGAGGGGACAAGGCTTGGGCCCTCTGTAAACAGTGTACCCTTTCTGATGGAATGAGGTGTCATGTTTAAATAATTATTCCCTATCAGCTGCTTTTTGAGGGCCTCTTGAAATGCTGTAGCATAGCTGCTCTCACCCTGGGCACATCAGAGATGCAGGGACAGAGAGATACGCGGGCAGGGAAAGAGGCTCAATGACAGGATGGAGCCAGCCCAGCAGCCGAGCAGGACACCCTTCATGGGCCCCCATGCGAATGCGGAATACATTGCAAATGCAGGATAGGACCAACAGGGCCTTCAGGGTCCATTTAGTGTCACTGGGAGTTACATGCATAAACGAAGAGAGAGAAACAGTCCCTAAAGCAGGATGTTGGAATAAATCTCAGTATTTTTCCACTGCTCCCAAAAAATGTAAGAGCTGACACCACTGTTCTCCAGCTGGGGCATGGTTTCCACCCATGCTACCACAGCCTGCCCAGCAGAGTCCCAGCAGCGCACCGATCCTCCCTCGTAGCCCCAGCATCGGACCTTCCTCCCTGTGCGCCCTACCCAGGTGCTCAGAGATCTCCAACACATAAAACTGTGCCTATAAATACAAAGGATTTAAAAACTCAGATCTCACCATGACGGAATTTGCCCATTTCTCCTGGCAAATCCATGGTGTTTGAACTAACATCCTTTCAGGGAAGCTCCTTTACATCACAGAGATCACGTGATAAACTACCACTCTCATTTTCCCTCTGGATGTAAGTAAACAAAAGACAGCACAGAGAACAGAACAGGAATGCACATAGTTTTAAATTTTGGGGAGCCAAGGGGTTTGCAAAAATATTTTATCAGAGAGGCACAACTCTCTTCAGCTCCTTAGTTTTTCTACATACATTTGTGCTTCAAACATCCCGGTTTGCATTTATTTTGCACAGCTTCTACCTTGCTGTGTTCTCTGGCACTGACACCACCATTAACCTGCCCCTGTTCAGATTAGCTATCAGTTGCAAAACTAATCACTCACTTCAGCATGGTGTTGGTCCTGCCTTTTGTGTTCAGGCCTGATCCAAAGCCCTAGAAGTCAGGAGACATCATTTGAGTTGGTGGTGGTTGGATTGGGCCCTGCTGCAGACCGGGTCGTTCAGCACGACTGCTAACAACATCTGTACCGCCGGTTTAACTGTGACTTGGCATTTGCCACTGTGGATTTGCAAAGGGGTTGGATCCAGCCCCAGGAGCCACATTGTGCCCTGGGAACATGCAGGCACACTTCCCCTGGTGTCAGCAGGAGATCCACATGGCTGGGGTTGTGCCATCCTCTGGTAATCACAGATTGGGGGAAAACATTGCCCACTGCTGAAGTGGGGTCCCCAGGAGCGGGGCAGGGAGGGCAGGAGCACCCCAGAGCAGCAACCCCAGGGGACAGCAGTGCTGCCCTCCTGCCCCAGTGCTGCAAGGCTAGGGGGCCCTCCCCTAGACCCCGGGAGCCTCTGCCAGCTGGGGTGCCCCAGGGCCTGGCACACAGCTCCCCGGCTGGGCTACCCTCGGCAGCAATGAGGTACCTGAGGAGTAGCCCCCATACCCTGCATCCCTGCCCCTGGGAGCTGTGCTGGGGCTGTGCTCCCCACAAACACCCCGCGCACTGGCTTTTCTCTACCTGCTCTTCTTCCTTCAGAAAGATTTGTTTAAAAGTGTAAAAAAAGCTAAGCCAGACAGCTGCCCACTGAGTTCCAGTGCAAGTGTGTAAAAAGGGCCACCTTACTTTCCACCTTTATGAAAAATAACTTTGCTCAGAGGGAAATTGGATACCTGCGCTCTCCTCCGATGGGTGTTCTGGATGCACGGGATGAACAGGCATTTGTGGCAACCTGATTGAGTGAGTTGTAAGAAAACATTATGAATTTAAAGTAGTACAAAAAAAGGTTTCCATCACCTCCGTGCCTATACCATGACACATGCATCTTAATATATTACATAATAAAAAAGCCATGATGTTCTCAACCAATCAAATTACGCTACTGTCTCTTTAATAAACAAATCCATGTGCACATTAACAGTGTTGAAAATTCAATTTAAACTCTTTGTCTGTTGCTGCTTACTCTAAAGATGGTCTTTCTTAAACAACAGAGCACCAAGGAGTCGTTAGGGCTCTCTCTTCATTACTTCAAAAAACCAATCATTAGACACCAGAGTATATACGTAATTAGAAAATCACTTCCTTTGCAATCCAAGCTAAGTAGTTTACATACTGTAATTACAGGGACAAAATCAATTTTTAATCATTTCACTGATTGGGCTCATCAGCTCTGTGGGAACATTGTAACCTGCTTGTTGTGCAAAAGCAACATCTGGGCTAAAACAATTACCCTTTGTTTGCTACAATATTCCTTAAATCTTTTTGCTTGCATAAAAAAATGAAAACACGAAGACAAGATATTTCGATGTCTTTTTGTCCTTGATCAACATATATCCTAAAGTACTACTTGCAATGAGAGTTTAATGTTCCTCAGAATTTACAGTTAAACAGTACACTTCCAAGGAATGTATTTTTTCAGGGAGATAAAAGTATCTGATTGTTTTAAAGAACCATTCAGCTGGCTAATTGTTCCATAGCTAACACATGGTATTCAAACAACCCACACATTACAAAAGCTCATCTGGATAATAATGGGCAACTATTATTGCAATGGTTTACACTTTTCTAATACAAATGAATGGATTTTATCAAAATTTGAAAAAAAAAATCTAAGAAGCTGGGTATGTGTGAAAAATAGATGGTATGAATTGGCAAGGCAAGGCTAAGCATTTTGTTCTCTTAATAGGAAATGACCTCATTTACACTGGAGTAATAATTAGTACTGCTTCACTGACAGTTAAGAAAAAAAGTTTCACAGTATAATAAGGCAGCATCTCCTTTGTTAAGATCTACATTGATTATTAACCCTTGCCAAGAAAACCCAAATTTAACTCTGCATGATGTGTGCTAATACTCTGTGGCAAAAAGTAAGGGGAGGGGGGGAGTGGAAGAGAGAGCACGAGCTCAAACTAAGGCAGGACCCTAACCTGCACCCACCAGAGTCAGCAGCTGCTGCGTGGCTGGTATCAGAGGGAACAGGATAGGCTGTCAAGGCTTGTTAAGTGAGGGATTGATGCCTGAAATATTTTCTAGTTGGTGAATATTTAATAATAACACTTAGAGAATATATTTGCTTTCGCCTGGATCATGAAAAAAGCATGCATCAGGTGTGTGGTCAGGCTTGTTCTGTGCTTCAGATCTGGCCATTCCAAGAGACAGATCCTGCCACCTGCCATAGACCCACCAGGATTCCCCAAGAGAAGGAAGAATTACCTATAAATTACCTACACAGTCACCACTTCCCCTCCCTGCGAGAGTTCCTGGCACACGGGGACACAGCAGGCAGGGGACGGGGCAGGTCCAGCCTGCTGAGGCAGCCCCACTGATTGCCCTTCCTCCGCGCCCCGCTCTGCCCAGCACCAGCGCTCAGCTCCGGCCAGACCCAGGAAGGCCCTGGGGGGCACGGGCTCCTCCGCTGCCAGGGTCTGAGCCTGCGGGAAGCGGCTGTGCTGGCAAAGGCAGTAGTGGGGGTCCTGCAGCTACCCGGAGAGCAGGCATGCTACAGACAATGGCAACCCGAGCTCCTCACGCATCCCTGTCAAAGGAACCCTGTTCCTGAATAATTTACGCAACATTTAGGTGAAAATATTTTGTATTTTATTCAGTAGATGCATTTTTTTTTTATAATGAGGCCCTCATTAAAACCAATATGTGTGTCATATTGTCAGGCAAATATATGTTAAAATGTCACTTTGAATATGAAATAATACATTTTAGGGGCTTGACTCATTAAAGAAAAATATAAGCGAAAGAAAAAAATTTCTGTGAGTAAGCCTGAAAGAGAGCTGGGCAGGAAACATTTTCCTGTCCTGCAAAAGTTTGAGATAGGGTTTTTTTTTTCCCTTCAGAAAAATCACAATCTTATGAGGGCTTCCATGAAAATAAGAGCTGAACAAACAAACAGGATACCCTCTGTCATTCTCCTTTTCCCTCCCCTCCCACCCACCACTGCCACAGGGCAGCCGAGCACCCAGCAAAGCAAAGGTCCCCGGATGGGCAGGTCGCACACCTCATCTGCATGCACCCACCCGCAGCCCTCAGCGTCTGCCTCTGCCCCTCATCTTGGAGCTACTCCACTTGAATAACATAATTCAGCATTCACTGTCCAGAAAAGAATGGCTCTATGCAAAGCCAGGCCTGAAGAGATAACCAGGGCTTCAGACTTGACCTGAACAACAGCCCCGCAGATAGCACAGGTCCTTCCCCCTTTCCCCTTTTGATAACAAATTCAATCCCAATCCATCCATTTCTGAATAAAAGTAGTCAAAATTGCCACATTCCAATTCAAAAGCATTTTGTCAGAGAGCTGCCAGTCAGGAACCACCATAATCCAAATTTACTCTGGTTTAAGCAGACAGAACTCCTCTGAAGCGATCTACATCTACATGCACAGGTTGTAAATGCAGACCAAAGATGACGTCGGAACAACCAGTAAAAAGCTACAAAATAAAAAGCCACAAAAAGCAAAAGTATGCCCATCACAGACACACAATAAACACTGGCATATCAACACTGACGAAGGCCACAATTATTTTCTTCAGCCGTCCAGATGTTACAGAGGAATATGACAGCTGTGTTCAGGCAGCAGCGCCAGCAGAAGGGCAGAGAAGGAGGCCCATCTCGCCTGGCCTTCTCCCCTCCCCTTAGTCCTGCCCCGACGGGCAGGACAAACCCTTTCAGTCAAGTCCGAGAGGGGCTACTGAGAGCAGACCCTCCCAAAGTCAGCCCCCCAAAAGCCCTCAAGACAATATTACACACACCTGACAAAAGTATTACTTCAAGAGGTCTGGCATCTGACACCCGCTGACAATAGATGGTGAAATGCAACCTTTTTGCCAACATCTACATAAAGGCTTAGGGTAAGGCAAGCATACAAGAGCAACCCAGCCTCAACACAAAATAGTCAGTGAGCCAGTTCTTCAGCCACCTGATAGAAAGCAGCTATGTGAAAAAACACTAAAATAAACAAACTTAGACTCTTCCAGAGTCTTCCTAAGATTTGCAGGACTATTTCAAACCAGGTTGCCTCTGGGCTTGTATGACTTGTATGTGCAATTAATAGCAAAAGCTAGAGGGTTTTCAGGACCAAGCCCACTGTCTATTAATTGCTGAAAAGATGTAAAGTTTTTCTTTACTTGTGCTCATTTAGAGATGGGTGCTACCTGCAGGATCTTGGTATGGAACAGTAAGGGGAAAGTGAAAGTCCACAATTCTGATCCTGGGGCGTCTCAGAAGCACCTCTGTTGGGAACAGGTACATGCCAAATGATAAAAGGCAGTTTTATGGTGTCTCCAGTTCCATAGCAGCATATCAAACTATAACCATAATTGAAGCTGGTAGCAACAACAACAACAAAAACAACAGAATACAATAATATGGTGGGGTGTTAAGGGTATCCTGTTGGACCCTAAGTGTCATCAGGACCAGCTATCCACTGATACACAGCTCCATTTCTACAGAAACAATCATCAAGTCACAGTTTTAAAGAGAAGAAAATATAAAATACTTATGAAATGATAGCTTGGGAAAATGCATTTTTCATTCCTAACTATCTTGTTAGTGCATCAAATTACAAAACACCATCTGAGGCAGTTTTCACCACATCACATAAGAGGACATTTCATAAGTGATACTGCTCTCATCACCGTCTAGTAGAGAAAGAAAGAGGGAGTTTGTTTATAGATTCTTTCTTGTTTGTTTTACATTTTCTATGTAGAAAAAAAATCCAATAACCCACAAAAAGATGTAGGTCAAATGTTCTCATCTCAAATCTTCCTTGATAAGTAGCGATTTAAGAAGTCTATATAAAAAAAATGTGTTATTCCCTTTCAGCTCATAGGAAAAAATGTTTCAGAAATAGCACATAAAAAAATATTCAATGTCACTAAAACTGGAATAGAAAATGTTTTATAGATTAACAAACATTGTAATGAATTTGCACAACCTTAACTGACTGTATACATAGCATAATGAAATGGTCTACATCCTTTCAAAGAAAAATTAGGTATTCCAGCACATAGCTTTAGAAAAGCATTGTTCGGAAAAACCTGCATTTTTTCCCAGCTACCATGTAATTTGTGAGATGCATTTTTAAATGATCTGCAACTGCAGCAGGCTTCATCAGTCAGATGATACAGATAGATAATTCACCAAACTGTCACATGATCTTCCATCAGTCTAAAAGATGCGAATATATTGCCACAAGCTTTGGGAATAATGGGTGCACCTGTTTACAGTGTCACCTCTGTTTGCTAATTGTCTCCTTGAGCTACATTTTACTTCTAATGCATTTATTTTTGACAGGCAGTGTCTATTTAGAAATCACATTACTTCAAGTGCAATTGTTCTTTTGTCTATCAAGTAAATGAAGTGTTGTTATACAGATTTCAGGTTCTGATTAGTGAAGTATCAGCACACCACAAAGGTCAATCAGTTATTTACCTGAAGTAATAGAAGTATGACAGGCCTCCTGGATATCTTCTAGATCATGGTATAGCTCATATTAGTATTAATATTTTATATTTCAAATATATAGGCATACAGCTTTGTTTGTACGTATATATTACATAAATGCATTAAATCTTCTAAAGCATGCAGTACTGTACATACACAGAAGAACATAAGGAAAAAAACACTGAAGTGGAAAATGTCAGTGTCGATGCAGACCCAATTCTTCTACCCTGGTATTTCAAGTTAAACCCAAGATAATGGTGAAACCCAAGGGGTCGGTCCCACAAACGTTTTGCAATGGTTTATGCACATAAGCTGTCACACCAACAAAACTCCTGTTTTAAAAAGACGCTGTTTTCATTGTGCTTCCTGCTTTTTATAGAACAGTGAAGCAAAATTTAGCTAAGGTTACTTGCATTAGCTTCAACTAATAAGATGCCATAAGAAATTAAGATGAGCCACTTGAGGTCTAAGAAGGACCACAGGGGATTTTTATTCACACCCATACCCTCATGTCTGCAATGTTACCAACATTCAGTTAAATAATGTGTCTTAATAGGTGCAAGCCCATGCCTTTATATATATAGTAACACATTCAAGTAGAACTATACTATCAAACAGGAAATTTTGAAAACCTAAATCAGCACATTGATCACACAGCCACTTCACTGCATATATATTGATCCTATTTAAAAAAAAAAAAAAAAGAAAGGCATTTTAACTGTTTATTACCGATGTGGAAAATAGTACTACTGTAGCAGCAGCAGCGGTTTGCCAAAGTCTCTTTATTTCTCATGTACCTCTGTGCAAGTTCCACATCCCATGCTCAGCTCTGCCACACAAGGACAAGGTGGAAAGGTAGTGTATGAGAGCAATACTAATTTCCCAAAACAAAGGCAAGGTCCAAAGCTAACACCTACCCATCCTCATGAAGGTCTAGGTACAGACTGTCTCCGTACATGCACAGCAACCTCAGGGGTTTACCAGGGATTTCCAGCCACCACTGCTGTTTTACCAGTTTGCCAAAAGAAACAGAGACAAAAAGCCATGCTTGCCTTAAGTCACATTCTAAATTGGCTCCCAGGAGCATTCCCGTACCTTGTTCACTAAGGCACGGTGTATGTTTTCTCAGTGTTTAGCATATGCTATGTAACCTGAGCAGTACTTGTACTGTTCCAGTAGTTGTTTTTCTAAACTATGTTCCCATCAGGACTATAATTACATGCAAAATACTAGAGTTAGAGTTATTCATAAAGTCATTTAAAATTTTCTCTAACACTTTCTAGCAAGATTAGGGCACATCTTGAAACAGAATATGGAAGAAATCACAAATCTTGGCCACAGATGCAAACCAATGATAAAAGTTCGAATTACTCTAAGTGAGTATATGTATTCCAAGACCCAGAACACTATAGGGGAATCTCCCCTAATGTATTTTGAATAGCAGTGAATTTTTCAAATATTTCTGCAAATGTAAGCACAATTTAGATAGAGTTAATCATTCACAAGCATCTTATATACCTGTATTTATGACTAAAGCTCCTGGAAACTTGAGCCTCAAGTTCTCAACGCGTATTTCTCCTGCAGCTTCTGAAGTTAAAAATCACAACTGGCATATGCTTAGCAGCAGCGGGATTGAGCCTGATGCTTGTAAAAGAGGCAATGGACACAAAATTGCCATTTGCTCACAAGCCCAACGTGTCTCTTTAGGAAGATGTGTCTCCTACCATAGCCTGACGTTGCAGGAAAGAAATCATTTATGTGGAAAGTGTACAAATTTATTTAGCAATTTTACACCTACCCCAAGAATTACTGTTTTCTTTTACACAACAGCAAGCAATCTTCAGAATATTACTTTGCATACAGAGAAGTGGATGATCTAGCAATAAAGCTGCTTGCCTAAGACTAAATCCCGCCAAGCACTTCTTTTGCACACAAACAGTCTCCTTGAAATCAATGAGATTTCTTGAACAAGCTCTTCACACAAGGAAAAGGATCAGGTCCTTAAACAGCAGAAAGTACAGACAACCATGTTAAAATAAAGCATCAAACAGGAGGAGGTCTCGGCAGTGGAGTGAAGTATAGTCACCTACCACACATGGTTAATGAGATGTGACAGGCCAAATTCAGATCAAATGTAAACAGGGGCACTTTGCCTGGAACAAAACCTGTTAAAGAGGTCTAAGCTTTGCTTCACGTGTAGCATCAGGCAGTAGCAATGCAATCAACCATCAGCCAGTGAATTACCAAACCTTACCAGCATGATGATCACCCAAACACCACCACAAACACTCCAGGTACACAGGAAAAACACGACCATCTACCTTCCAACACCCATGGCTGGTCCACAGGCAACTGTCCAGCCCTGGAGACCAGAGGAGAGATTCGGCATGACGCCATCAAAAGGGATCCAGGATGTACACATGCCAGAGAGCTTTCCAAAACCACCAAGGCACCATTTTCCTGAATACCCTGGGTTCCCCTCGCTTCTAACACCATCCACCTGCACGCCTCCCGGGCAGTCTGACAGCAGCCGTGGCAACGCAGGCGCCAGGCACTGCACCTCACCTGTCAGACCCCAGCTCCCCCCTGCAAATGCCCATGGCACTGCTGAAGAGCTAGCCAGCCTTTGGCCCTATTTTACCTCAACTTCTGGACCTCTACATAATTGATGATGGAAACATTTAATTCTGTTTCCTTCACTGCCTTTCTCTTCTAATATATATTTGAATACTGGAGGGAAGGGGGGGTGAGGACACAGCTCTTCCCGAGCAGAACTAATCCTCCTTTGAGGGTGGGCGAGCCCCACACAGCTCTCGGATCCGAACGGCAAGCAGCTCTGGTTAGCTGGGGAGGCTGCACATCTCAGCAGGTTATAAAACAAGGATAAACAACAAATTATAACTTAGTGGCAACTTCCGTTTTCCCCCTGAAGCCTGGGATGTGCGAGACCGGCCACTGAGCGCGTGGGTAAGTGCAGGGAGCGCATATGCGCCAGCAGAGTTTATAGTGAAGGAGGGGAGCACGTGGGTGGTAGCAATTTAAAAAGCAGCTGTGTGTATGTTTTTCCCGGTTAGACTGTGAAATCACAAATGGTGGAATCAGCACTGTAAGCTTAAAACCATGCTAACCCACTTGGCTGCATTTTATTGTTAACTTTGCGTCTACATTTTTCCTTATTTTTATAAAAACCACAACTACTCCTCTGCCCCAACTACCTCCTTTTAATAATAAAAGGATAAAATTACACTAAATATTTCTAATGTAGTGAAGAATGAGAAAGTATTATAAAACAGGACATTTTTGGCCAGAGCCTTTGAACATTCATACTGATACATATATTTCCTCTAAGTAATCAGGAATGTATTGGTATTTTGAAATTATGTATCTCTAATAACACAAAAGTACTTAAGAACAGAAATAGACAGTAATGGAAAATGCAGTCAACTGTTGACAACATATAGAATTTCAGAAAATAATTTACAGAGAACAGCACAGCAGATGAGTCAAAATTTTCTCAAAAATATTTCTTGCCTCCGATAGTCCAATGTAATTCATTTTCTATCTCTGTTCATTAATCATTGTTAAAATTAGTGATCCATTTCTTCCACTCTGCCATCTGCACTCAGCTTCGTAACAAACATGACACCTTCCTGCATAATAAAACCTGACAACTACGAGGATGCATTTCCAAATAGCTTTCTGCATATTTGCACCTCTATAACTGATTCCGTTGTCAGACAAAAGTGGATTATTTAACCAGAGTTCTTTCTTTATCAATTCAGTACACAGACGTGTGCTTGTGAGGGAGTGCGTGCGTGTGTGTGTGTGTATAAAATGATCAAGTAAAAATCACTTAATTTGAAGTAAAAACAAGATATATCAGTTATCTTTGAATTCTCACAGTAGGTAAAATTGATCATATACATGTATGTTAGTTTTAATCTTCTGCTATGAAGCTTGAGGATGTAACATTTGGATTGGCTTCATCTTGTAAAGTTTGCATACACAAGAATTATCCTGACACTCCAATTTCCTCCAAAAGAGAAAAAAAAAATCATATCCAGCTCGGTTTTGTTTCCCAGCCTTTGATCACTGACAATTTCAAATAAATATTTTTAAGATAAGATGAAATATCCAAGCAATGAGAAGATATAAAAAAGTGCACAGATAAATAATTAAAATTCAGGATGTCATTTCCATCCTGTTCAGGCTAGCCTCTAATCTCCTGGTGGCAGACAGGGGACTGGAGAACAGGGTTTGGTTCTTGGTCTCTTTCCATTCCATCAACAGACTTGGAAAGCTGTGGCAGCAGGGCATCTGAGTGGTCCCTTCGTAAATGCTAATTACACTTAGATCCCACTGATTAACAGAAGCTGCAGTTCTCAGCACACTGAAAATCAGGCTAATGGTGGGAGCATTAAGCCATACACACGCAAGTCAACGGGAACCTGTCCACCGACCGTGAGGAATCTGGTGTCCTGTTCACAGCTCTCTTTGACGGGAGCTGCCCAGCCAACTGGTGAGCTGAGCTGGTCAGCCACAAAAGCCTCCATCCACTTCTGCTCACAAAGTGGTAGGCAGCACGACAGTGGGGAGGCGGCACTGAGGAATATGAAAGTGCACAGCAGAGTCCTCTGGAGGCTAAAACTAGTTACCAAACCCTTTAAAATACTTTCAGTCAGGCCTGAAAAGATACTAGTCTTTAACTGGAATTGGAAAAGATAGATAAGATTATGGTTCCATAGTAACCCCAAATAATTGTGCCTACAGCAAGTTCTGCAGGTGCCCTCTAACAGCAGGCAGAAAGACAAGTACAGTGTCCAAGATGGGAACTGTTACTTTTCAGTCAGTTTTCTCAAATTTTAGTTCTGAGCCATGACTACCACTATAACCCATACCCACATGCATGCTTGTTTACCTCCAAGCCAGGTGAGCCATGGCCACCGAGCAGCCCTCCAGGCACAGACACAGCTGCTCCACAAGCGGCTGCACACACACGACTGATGGCTGCCACCTCCGAGGACGGACAAGCTCTTGGGAAGAGTACCGAGGGCTGACAGCACGAACTGGTAGACAGTGCTGCCTTCAAGAGACCATGATCACTTCCCAGCTCTGCCAGCTGACCTACTCGCTAAACTTGGACGAGCTGTCCCAATTCCAAGTGTCCCCGTTTTCCCATTAATGGAGATGCTGACACTTGCCTCCTTTGCGACCCACTGACGAAAAAAGCCAAATGGCTTTCAATAGCGTCACAGACTACAATGTGGATGAGGAAACTGTATCAGTACAATTTGGTTAACACACACATCTCTCAGCGTCCCAATTTTCAGCTGAGCACTACCACTAGTATTATCCTCTCTCTGATAAATTTGAGACAGAAGCTGCCATCAGAGAAACAATCTTCCATTGCTAATATCTTAAAAAGCTTACATAGCATAGGCATTGTAAATTACAGAATATATATTGCAACGTTGCTTTTTGAATAGATAAAATATAAGTGGGAACTTGAGTACAAGCCCAGCAGGTCAAATCCAAATTCAAGCAACATCTCCAACGTACACCATGAGAAGCAGCAGAAAATTTTAAGAACAAAGGACCCGATTCTGCCTTCAGATGTATGCCTGCCACTTCCACATGCACAACAGGCCAGAATGAGATCTGAAGTTTCTGCGAGAATTATTTCAGAAAGTTAAATAATTTTTATATTGAAGGAAGTTAAAGAAAAATCAAATCAATCTATTTTTTGATACAGCACTAAGACAGCAGCAAATATATGTCACTCTTTGGAAGAAAATCTGCATCTGACAGGAAAGTATCTGTTCAAAATTTAAACAGATGTGATATAGAACAGCTGAAATTTGGAAATTGACTGCCTAGCCTATTTCTGAATTTTCTGTATGTTCTTGTACAGCTCTCAGTAAGCATTTGAGAGCAACTCCCAACTATTCTTTTTATTCTTCACTTGGAAGAAAAAAAAATCAAACAGGCATTGTCTCTATAGCTGCCTCTTTTGCCTTTTAGTTTCTTTTTTTCTTCACATGTCTGCATACTGACACATTCAATTTCAGGTTATCAGCACATCTGAATTACAGAATACTGATGGGGATAGAGGGCAGGCCTCTCTGGACTGATTAGCATCATTTAAGAAAGCATTCACTTGCTTGCTTCATTGGCTGCAGGGATTCCATGATGGGTGGCCTTTTAGCATTAGAAGTCAATATGGAGCAATCTCATTTGAATTAAATATGGACAAAAGAAAAGATTTGATTGTGGTTATTCATAGCTAACCTTTTAATTTTGTAAAGCTCTGAAATTTGGGGGGTTGTAAGCCATAAAAACTTAAATATACTTAGTTTTTCATTTCTTTTCAACTCACTTCTCTTTTCCTCCCCCAGTTTTTATGTACTTTTTAATTTGTGCAAAACTTAAACCAGAAGCTTATTTCAAAAGAAATCTCTGGATGAATATTCAGGAAAACCTTTTAACCTAGTTAAACCTACACTGACTATAAAAGGAGGAATGTCCGATTCTAATCCATAAATGTATGTAAATCCACACTGAAAAACATATTTGTCTCTATCAGACTCATACTTGTTTACGAATGGACCATAAATGCAGCCAAGTATTTCATTAACACAAATAATTATGTATGGCTAGTCATATTATGACCTTTGTTAACAGGAGCCTAAGCCCGTGGAAAGGTTGCAATGATTTAAAGTACAGCACAAAGTCTGAGCAGAGGGAAACACATTAAAGTAAAATTATTATATGAACCAAAACATAAAATAGTAATGACAAGTTCTCACTAACTAGTAAAATCACAGAAATGTACAACATCAGGCTAGAGAAATAGCGGGGAGAAAATAAGTAAAGCTTAAGTTTTCCAAGAGATTAAAAGTAGTTAAGTGCAAAATTTGACTTCCAAGTAGATGAAAGCACTAGAAGTGTAGCCAACCTTTCTGAATATCTGATCCCTCTGCACTTGAAGACAGTGGGAGTTTTGCCATTAACTTCAATGGAAGCAAAATCAGACATTGAGAAATGAAGTGGAAATGGCTTTTGCTGAGCTGGGCTGACTGCCATGATACGGGATAAGCTCAGCCTATGAGGAACAGAGGATAAATATCACACTACTTCTAGCACATGACTTGTCCCTTTGCTACCTATCCCAACAGACTAGGCTTAAATTTGAAATATATAGTTAACTCCAGTCCAGACAATTTCATAGATATCCTGATGAAGGAGAAAAGTATTAAAAGTCCCTCAGTGGGTGTCGCATAGAAAAAGATTCCAGCAAATCACTCCTACATTGCAGACACCATTGAAACTGAAATCAAGATCAGTTTAAAGCATTTTTGTGAATCATGTTAAAGATTAAATCATCCCTGTAAAAAGCAGCAGCAAAACACTACCTGAATTTAGACCTTTTAGTTGTTTTATGGAAGTTAAGCAGTTAAGCCTGGAACCATGCAAAGTATTCACAGAATTACTCCCGTATTCCTCAAGATTTTAGTTCACCGCTGCTCTTCTAATACAGAGAGCACCTAGATGAAAGAGAATGGAAGGTAGAGAGTGTATTTCCTGAGGAAGCATATGCATTCAACTTTTTCAAATTGTATGATCTCGCTGTAGCATTCAAGAGTTTTAAAACACAGCTTTTCCAAGTTTCCCTCCTGTCCCTAATTTACTAATTTCAAAAAAAAATTTTATTTTCATTTTTTTCAAGCCAATATACCAGACCTCCGCACTCTCACACAGCATTACATCAACAGCATCCTTAGCATGCATTTTGTCCATTTTTAAATGGAATAAGTCTAAATAAAGAAACAAAAGCGCTTGGGAGTACTTTCACTGCAGCATAAGCATTCTAAAAAGGCCCTTCACAAATGTTTCCAATATGCTTTATACTGCAACCCAATGTGCAACTTCTAAACTACACCACCACAAGTAAGAAATTAGAAATGTTGAGGGCTATTGAACACTGAATTTTCACAGTGCATCTGCACAAAGTTATTTAGCACAGATGTTTCTGTAATTGTGATCCACTGGAAAAACTCAAAGTGTTCAATGGCCCTCACACTTCCACCTGCAGAGCAGTACTGGTCTAGTACAACTATGCTGAGCTGTAACGTATAAAAAGCAGCAGCAGAGGTTGGATCAGACTTTGTAAGATTTTCACAAATAGTGTTCTTCTGCTTTGTTTGTGAAGGGGTGACATGATTTTGGGTTTTTTCTTTTCGTTTACAAAAAGACCCACATATTAAAAAGGGGTGAAATAGATTTTACATGCCTGGCTTTGAACCTGGGAATCTCCCACAGTGCAACTAATTGCATTGCCAACAAGACACAGGAGTACACCCACAAGCAGCATAAAATGTAACTGTGAGGGGTGTGATGGTAAGTCTTTATAAATAATACATTCATCCCAAGGTGCACTTGTGTCTATGTTGTTAATGTAGGTATTTTTTCATTAGTAGCTGTAAAGATATCTGGGCAGGTGAACATCAATATGCCTCTAAAGACAATAAAAATGAGGAAGCAACAAGAGAACAGGACTTGCTTCTTAAGCAGAATGGTTAGGTATATTCGGTTTGAGCAACAGCAGAAGGAAGTGAAGATCATTAGTGACCCTAGCTCTCCTATGCATTCTCATGGCCGCAGAAATTCCCAGGGGAGCATCACCCTATTCTGACTTTCAACAAAGAAAAGTGTCTCAGACCGTAGAGAGAGGCAGTATCTTCCTGCCTGCCAGAACAGCTGAGCAGAGAGCAAGCAGCACAAACCTGTTTAAAGAGCACTGAATAAGGACCAGTAACTTCGTCATCCCACTGCCAAAGTACAAGGAAGCAGGTGGACCATTCACTTAACCATCCTTGCAAATCCCAAAAAAAGGATTATAGAGATTTTTTTTTTTAGCTGAGAAAACAAGAGGGAATTGATTAAAGATTATAAGCAAGATAAGGATAAGACAACTTTGATGTAAAAAATATCATCTAATATTGCTATCAGCATACATCGGACTGTAGAAGTACATAAACATTTAGTGATATGTTGCTGGTTTTGCAAAACACAAATCCATAATGCGGACTCATATTTTGAGCCATAAAAACTGAGGATAATGGCTAAGTTATCATTTGAAAATTGGCTGCACTAACGGCACAATACATTTTTCAAAGCATATGAACAATAATATGACAATTACTCCCAACCAGATAACCACTTTGTGCAGGTGTCCCACCAGATCTAACAAACTGGTCTAACAAATATAACCACATCAGTGCCTTAGCAGCAGAGCTGCCAGGATCACTTCATTGCTCCAATGTTCTTGTCACCAGGTTGTTCCTGGAAGTATCTTGTTTGCTACAACACTCTCTTACCATCTCTGATTTTCTCTGGAGTCCCACACAACTGTGTTTTACCCTTCCCTCCTCCCTGTCTAGGTGATCTCTTTATTGCTCATGTGTCTGAGACATCTGTCTCCTATCCGACCCTTACACATCTGCCCGCACCTGAGTCCATAGTTATGTTGCTTGCCAGTTTAAGCTTAAATGGTTAAACCTGAACTATGTGTCTTTCCTTTCAACCTCCTGCCATTCCCTGTTTTATCCCTGTTAATCGGCAATGCCATTTCCTTGCCACCTTTAGTGTGGCTCCTTATTCTCCATCTCAAAAATTACAAATAACTCCCAAACCTGTCACTTTTTCCTGTACCATAGTTTAAGAAACAATTCCTTCTTTATGAGCAGCAAAGACTCTTCAACTTTTCCATCCTGACTGCTACTGCAACTACTTCTACTTACTCATTCCCCAAATACTCAGCTCCACCCCAGCATAGACAGCTGTTCACTGAGTAGGCCCAAGTGTTCTGCAATAGAAACAATAAATAATTAAATGATAATGAGGAGGCAGCATGCTGATATAGGATGTAGTGCCACCTCCTCTAAGACAGCACCGAATCACTGTGCCAAGATAATAGAGAGAAACCGGGCTGATCTATAAGATGAATTTTCATTTAAGACTGAAAAGCAAAATTCTGGTCGGCCACGGTAAACATCTGACAGTAGTCCGTAGCACTTTGATTATATTAAATTTACCACCCTGGGAAACATTTTGAAAGATGTGCATAATGTCCTTTTGAAAACTGAATACAGGGCCAGAAGCCCAAAGGCATGTAAGCCCTTGACCTTATTCAGGCACCTAAATCCCACTAAAATGGAGATCAAGCACCTAAAAAACCAAAAGGCCGCACACTTCAGAAGATGTAAGCCACAGGCATGTGGCTCCCTGAGACACTTTTGAAGTTGTAACCCCTGGTCAAATGCTATCTTAAATACTACCAACCCACCACCTCAGTTCCCACAGCAATTTTATCTGGTTGATGTATTTATTCCTGTCCTGCACAAGCTGTAAAAATAGCTTTATTGTTCCACCTTAGAGGTGGCTGCTGCTCAGTAGGAAACCTTCTTAAACAACTACCTCACAGCCATTTCGTTAAACTTTAAGTGCAGCAAACTTTAAGGTATACAAGTGAAAGTTCGCAGGTAAGAACGTGCTCCTTTTAGAACCACAGAGCTAATCAAGAAACATGAAAATAACGTGTATGGCACAAAACATTCATTCACTCCTCTTTCATACTAAACCTCATGGTGTTTAAAACCTTGGCACATTTTCGGGTTTCCAGCTATTCTCACTGCACAACAACATGAACAGAAAGTAGCTGCCTAGAAATAACCATTTCGAAAAGCTTTCGGTCTCCGATTCCCTCTGTATTAAAACACTGACCCTTTTCATGCAGGAAAAGGGACATTTTAACCTTCAAGAGACAAAATTTAGTCTCAAAAAAAAAAGTAAGAAATGTTAATAGTCAAATGGTAATGGGGAAAACAAGAGAGGAATTAAAGCTGAAACGTCATCCTTAACTCACCCCCACCGTGCCCAACTCTTGCAGGGGTCCTCTAACAATTGGTAATCCTTCATAGTGTACCATATGTGCTGCAATAACAAGGCCCAATGAGGTACATTAAGGATGTCATTTCAACCTTACCTCCTTGCTTCTGTGAGATGAAGAGAGACCCTTAACTCCATTTTAACATAGTCTAGTGACTGAATAAAAGAAAAGTTGTACTTTCCTAGGACAATGCTGCTCAGTTTTGTAGTGTAAATAAAAACGGCTTAAGTTGGTCAGCTGCTAACCACATGGTAATAATAAGTACAACAGACCGAAGTTCACAATTATTTCAGATTTACTCTCTTCCTGATCTTTCATTTTTATCAGCAAAACATCCTCTTGGCAATGGGAAGCTAAGCTGAAACTTAAATGAAAGAAATGCAAGAAGTAAATGACAAAAGACACAATTTTATGAAAGGAAAATATTCAGACCTCAGCCTTGACCTTGACCTTTTACTGTCTTTTAACATTAAACATTTGCCCCACCTTCGAAAAGATAAATGTGGCTTTTGATGACAGCCTATGTTATCTGAGGATTAAAATAGCCCTCTTGCAGTGCTCAACATTAAAGTCTTCCGCATTTGCAAAATTGCAAACAGATGCAACTCAAGTACCTGCAAATAATCTGCCAAGACCAATTTCAAAAGGGAGATTTCAAAATATGTGGAAGTCATTAGGACATGTATTATTTTTGCAATGAATAGGCGCCAGGAGTGTCTCAAGAAGCAGATGGGTGCTACTTTGTTTATAAAAGATCAACAGAATATTTGCCTGTAAATGAAGACGTATAAGCTATATGAAACAATTATGTTAAAATGGTGAATGTTTCAAAGCTAATTGTAATGGTCTTTTAAGATCTGAATTCCTCATTTCTTACAGCATGCTAAAATATCATTTTAGTTTTGGTCTTGATTGATATAATTACAAAAATGGCAGAAAATTAAAGCAAATGCTGTCAGTTTTGCTGTTGTAAATGTTGTCACTTTATCACTTGTTTACAGTTGCACCCATACTGATAAGTGAATATTTTTCAACATGCATAAAAAATACGACCTTAATCTCATGGGAAAATACAGAAAGGACAGTAAAAAATGTTAAGCTTAAAAACAAAACAAAAAGAAAAATATTTCCTAAACTGCAACATACTACCTAATGACCAGTAGTTTTAAAATTCACATCTTTATAAATTTCCAGCTTAATAAAGCAGATCACAAAGGAAACTATGACTATATATAACACAAATAAATTTATAAAGAACTCAATAAACATTAATGCATTATCCCTGCAACAGAACAATAAGCTGTAGCACAATACGGCTGGTTAAAATCTCAGTGTTGTATTTCTCAAAGTAATATATTTTAAATCAGGCTTCCAAATGATAATGAAAAATTTATCTGTCCAGATACTAAATCTATTTGGCATTATTTACCATGAGGAGGATGTATAAACTGCAAGAAAATCACATATTTTACTTGCCCATCAAAAATATTAATTGCTTGGGCAAAGAGAATTTTGCACTGTTGATTAAGATAGCTATATCCAGAAAATTCCAGTGAATAAATATTTTTACATTTGCCTCAGTACTGGTAAAGAGTATCATTACAATCATAGCTTAATATATGTATTAAAAAAATGGGGGGGTGGTTTTGATTTTGCTGGTTTGTTTTGGGTTTTTTGTTTGGGGTTTTTTTTTTGCTTTCACACAACTAGGCTTAAGTAAACACAAATTTATATTAAATGTTTGTGTCAAAATAGTAATTCAAGATTTGCTGACATTGTAACATACCAACTGCCAACAACTGCACAGCTACTGTCATTTATTGCCATTTACACAAAAGTGGGATACAGCAGGCTTAAAACACAGTGGAAGCCTCAGAGTGCAGGTTAGGAGGCCCAGTGAAAGTTAGAGAGTAAATGCAAATACTTCTCACACTCTCAAGGTTTCACTAGGTCCTGCAAACTGCAGTCTTCACTTTTTTTTTTTCAGTGTGATGAAGTTTCTGCTAGGACCTAAAAACTCTGTTCTTCACTGATAATCTTCCAACTGGGGCTTCTACTGTTAGTGTATACCTGTAAGATAGAGAGAAGGAGAAAGTAAGAAGAAAGAGAAAGAAATTTTTTTAAAGCTGCTAAAGAGAAATAATGAAAGATCAGCAAGAAGAGCTAGGCAAAGGGAAGAAAAGAACAAGTAACAGCAAGCAAAACATTAAAAATTGTACTTTGAATTAAAAAAATGCTTCTACGTGCAAATAAAACATCACAGTATGGGAATATTTCCTTGTCAATATACAGGTTGTATAAATGTACTAAAGGTAAAGCATATATAAAAACAAATCAGCAGTTAGTGGAAATGTTTTTCAAAACTTGCGTTGGCTGCTATATAAATTCGGTGAGAAAATATCTGGTGCCTTCTAGAAAATATTATTAAAAACAGAAGTGAGCTTCCATCTCCTAGCTCAGAGTGTCCAGTCTCAGCATTATGAACAAAATCAGAGTTAATTTTCAGCTAACCCAAGGCTAATGGGAGTAATAGATGAGTAAAGACTGAAAGATCCAACACAAAAATTAATAATAGTCTGGGCAATTTTAGAGCTAAAAGGCTTTGGAAACTGCAGGTCACTCGGAGCACATGGGTACTTCAAGGTAGGTCAGAGCAAGCCATGTGAGCACAGGTCAAGAGAGCTTAGCCACAGTAGCCCATGCAGCAGGTAATTCAACACAGGCCATCTTTGTGCAAAAACCTCATTATGGAACATTTTCACCTCTAAAAGTACAGCTCTGTCACCAAGTGCTGCACTTCAAACCCCTATTTGCAGGGGTGCTTCGTGATCACCTCCCCTTGGGACACCTGTGGGCAGCTCTACTGAAGAGAACAGTGGCCAAGGAGAGTCTAATCCTAAAAATGTCCCATTTGCCTACGGCATCAGGAAGCTAGTGGAAAAAGAATAAGACGCTAACACTAGCCAGCTCCACACAGATAAGGGTAACCCAAATGAGGTGCAGCAATCAAGTCAATGCCTTCAAAACTGCTTCTGATTAGTGTCCTGGTGCCACGTGGTAAAGAGGAAGGACCATCTTATCTTGGCCCTTACTTTCTCCAATTTATTCAATTTCTCCTTTGGAGTTTTTTTTAAGAGTTATTTCCATTTTTACTGTAACCAACCCAGGTTAGATAAACAGAGACATTATCTTCTGTTCCTAGCCCAAACACATTTGGGGATCAGATTACTAGAATTCAGCAACAGGACGATCTCTTTACCCCCTTAGCCTGAAAGGGACGCCTCCCTTCCACTGCCCCCAGCTCTCGCTTCAACACAGAGGACCCAACAGATAGGCAACAGGCTGCAAAATGGCAAGCCACAATAGCAAGTTTTATTTGAAAGCAGTTGCCAGGTTCCAGAAATGGCAGGACTCATGTTTATTTGGAAGAGGAAGATGTATTTATACTGCAGATATGGTCTGAGCAAGAGGTTGCCTTGCTGACTGTTTGGAACACATTTGTGGGAGTTAGATTTCAGCTTACCAAGGGGTCTGTACCATCTGGAGACTCCCACAGCCTCTTGTCCACTTCAGGAGCTTTAAAGGGATCCCATAAAGGTGCATTTTAAAAACTGAGTTTGAGGGTGCCTAGTTGACCCGGGACAGACTATGCATTTATGTAAAAAACAACATTTGCAGGTACTGGTACCGTAAAGCTGCTCCCAAAAACTATGTATTCCAATAAATACAGTTACAGCACACACTGACCCTATTCTGAGCAAAACATATCATTTTAAAATTATGCCAGCCTCTGCAAAACTACGTGGGATGTCTTACACCATGAATTAATATCCACTAGAGACTTAGCTGAGATCATCAAACTCATTTCACATAAGACAACAAATTAAATCACCCCAGGGACTAAGTACATGAAAAGCCAGCGTGCTGTCAAACAAGCTAGGTCCCTATAAGGTAGATTCCTTTAAGCAAAATATTAGCTATACTTTCAGAATACACTGCTTCTATTGTTTATATGCACCACATAATGAAATGCTACTTCTGTTTTCACCAGATGGTAGCACATATAATTTTCAGGCCTTCAGTTCATATCATAATACAAACAATTGGTATGGCAAATATTACCGGTCTATAAACACTTCCACTGTTCCACAGCTCTTACACAAAAACAATACATTTTTTCCATTTCACTGTTGTAACAGAAACCATGATAATTTCTTATATTCCAAAATATATGCATATTTGGTCACTTTTTGCTGCCTGAAATAAATGAAATTATCAAACCTCAGACTGTTTGGCTGCTTCCGTTTTTTACATAAAAATCAAATATTAACAAAACCATGCGAATATCAAAATGCTTAAACGGTACAATACAAGATGTATCCTTAATACATTTTAACAATAACACATGCTGTGTTCCTACCCTGGAATAACATCATCCATATGAATCCCAGGAATTTAGTATATCTGACAGTTTCTCTCAACCACCCATAACATTCTTTCCTGTCTCATTGTAGCTGGCAAAAGAGAATTCTATAATTGAGTGGTACAGAACATGTGCCCTCCCTGCTAGAAGATGACAGATGGATTATAAAAACTTCAAAGCAGAGCATTTGGAGCACCAGGGGAGAGATAGTGGGTATTTGAACTCTCAGTCTTTACCCAGGAGACAATGGCACTCTGACATGGTGCATATATCAAGGAATGGTGTAACTAGATAGACATAATCTTTCTTTTCAGTAAGTATTTAACATTCTGTTACGAACAAGTTTCAGCCTAGCTAAAGTGCAACTCATCTTAATACTAATCATCGTAGCCTGAAAGGCTACATGCCCCCTTTTTTCAATTTTGGTTCAACTGCTCCTTCATAAAACTGTTTTTTAAAGGACAGAATCAGCGTTACATAGGTGCTCGGTAGCAGAAAGGCTGTTTTTAATCTTAAAATCAGTGCTTTACTGGGATATAGTATTTGCACGTGTGTAGGTGAATCTGTTTTGCTTGCTGGAATGCTTATTTGCATTGCCTGCATTTAAAGCGCCGCTCTCCATCAGAGTTTACATACCACATGTTGCTGATCATTCACTAAATAGTTACTGAAGTTACCTTAAATTATTAACATCCCTAAAAAACAATCCCTTATAAGTCTAGGGGCACAAATCCTTTCAAGGAATTGATCCTTTCACTCCCACTGCTATACCACAATGATGGCTGAGTGTCTGATGCCATCTTTATTAAGATAAATTATAATCCGGAAAAAAAAAATTCATCCTTCTGCATCCTTTAAATACTTGCTAGGAACATAAAAAGACAGTGAATCCCATTCACAGCAGAGGTGTGTTCAAAATTTCTTAAAGTTAACAATAATTGAATCAGCGTACAGATTTTCTAAATCATTACCTTCCCATACAAACATAGGGGTTCGGTATATCTTGAAATTGTTCATCAGTTTCTTTTTACTGCTACTGTTACAGCCATTGCCCTTGGTTTATTAAGAAATTACTTGCTCAAATTGTTTATAAAAATACCTATGACTTACTGTAAGGTCAGAAGTAAAAAAAGAGTTTAAATATCTCATTTGTCTATATCAAAAATCGCACACACATGATTTGACACAGTTTGCAGCCGCTGTTCAGGCAAGGCCCAGGACTAGAATAGCAAGGGTATTATTGCAGGTCAGAATTGAGGGGTACTGGCAGAACTGCGTGTGGGAAAGCTTGCATAACAGCCACACTGTGCCAAGCTTTAGCCTTTGTTATTAGTCCCTTTAATGAACGCCATATTCACACAAAATAAAAAAAAAAAAAATATGCTGCATATTTTAAGTAGAGTGAATTCAAAACTAAACAATTGGAAGATTCAATGCTACAAGAAAGCCGCACAGTAACTATTCCCATTCTCCTACAAATGCATTTAATAAAGTAACACGCAAGCAATGTTAAATATTTGATCCTTTTATTATAAAGCTGAAACTAAAAAAAAAAAAATAAAAAAGGAAAAAAGAACCATGCACTGTGGAAGATGATGAGGCTGTAGTTTTTAAGTAGCAAGAAAAACAATAGCACCAAGATAACACACAGAAAAACAGAAGCCAGTAACTTTGCAGCTGTGTTAATATAAAATGATATAGCTCCAGTAGTGGAAGAGGCTCTCTCTAGCATGCTGCCCAGTACTTCATTGCGGATGGCTCTCTAACTAATAGCACTGTGGCAAACTGCTAAATTGCCTACTAATGTATATTCTTTCCTGCACAAAACATTAATCCCAGCCTTTACAAGAGGGGAGGAGGTGGAGGACTGTGATGCTTTGAAGGAGACCTGTTTTGAGAAACCCTTTTTTAAGTGCATTTTCATCTTTTCTTTTTTCAGTGATCTTCTGCCATACTGGAATGTAAACACCACAGGAATAGACAGAATCTCGAATTAAGGATTCGGATGCCTTTCTTTAGAAGTAATCTTCAAAGAATGTACATCCCAAACATCACAGTGGCTCAACAAGCTAGGCAGCTAGCTACTGCATGCAAAACTGCACAGGTCATACCTAGTACTTACTACCAGTTGGTTACTGAATTGCTACGAAGATAAACAAAAATGTTTTGCATCTTAGCGTATTTGACAGGCAAGAGTATCAGGGACAGTAATATTGCTTTAATGGAAGAAAGCCATTCTTTCACAATGGCACCAGTGTACTTATACACACTGTGTTGTTGAATTAAAAGTTAGCTCAGCAGGACTCTAGCTTTATTTCTGTTAGTAGGCATCCACCATCAGTCGTCAACGCTAGTGGAGAGGAAAGGCATGTCTTATTTACAGATGCTATTGTGCAGACTTTAATAATAGTAAATACACAGAAGACAGACTATTGTGGATGGAAAAAATATTTGGTTTAATGAACTGTCAACTCGTCCATCATAATGTTACCCAACCTAAAACCACCAAATCTGGACAAGCTCTTTGATGATATAAAGCAGGCAAGAGGTTTTGTTCACACGCAACAAAATGGAAGAGATTGCTGCCATTAAAAATATACTAGCCCATGCTAGCACTAACTGCTGCACATTTGTTAGATAATAGCTTGATTTTTTTCCTATGAGACTAGCCTTCTGCAAGAAAGAGACATTTAATCAGAGTGATACATGACATCCAAAAACCGAAACCAAAAATTATGGCATGAGCTAAAAGCAAGTTGTCTTCCTGAAGGCAGAATACTGAAACATCTTTAAGATTAATTCTGGGAGAGAATTCTGAAAGTCAAATGCTGAAAGATATTGAAAATACATTAATTATGCACAGCTCAGGATCTAGGAGAGGTTAAACCCCAACTTGGCAGAAAATTGAATCCTTTTATTTGATACAAATTTTGTACATTGTGATGTTGTGTCCTGCATTCCTATCTCCCTAGATCTACCAACGGAGCAAAAGGGCTGCAAGACAAAGGAATCGGAGATTTAGCTGTTCCAGTGTCACCCTGCAAAGAAATTAAATCGAACGGGCACTGTGGAAAATGGCTTTTTGGAACCGTTTGTGGCAGAGGTCAAACCTCAGACCTACCTGGGGCAATTGTCTATCTTGTTCTATCAAACATTTATAACAACTTTCTTAACTTAAGTGGGATTCAAGGAAAGGAGACTTTTCACAGTTGCATCTGATGACTCTCTCAGGAACAACTGTCATTCATGTGCATTAATTTTCTCTGTCACCTTAAGCACTAACCAACCTTTGAAGACATGCTACCCTACCTTCTACAGTGCATATTTTCCAGTTTTCTCAAAGCTGAATTTTAACCTGTTATATAAATTGTGTGTGTGCATGTGCGTGTGAATGTGTGCATTTTAACACTGAGACCTTTGCTGGATAGTCATAATTTTAATACTTTAACCATTCATATCAGAATGCTCGAAATTTTGGAGGCTAATTTTGAATCACCCATATTATGATTCCCGGAAGGGCCAAGCACTTACTTTTCATTATAAAATGCAACAATAGCTGTGCTCAGGAAATCAAGTCCTATGTCTCTGAGGATTATTTTTCCAAGAATCAGACGCACCAAATAAATGTCCTCTTTGGCAAATGCAATGCGAAATCTATGTATTAGACACACATTCAATTTCATTCTACACATAGATACTTAAATGAAGATGAATCTTATACATTTACTAAAGAGTTGATTGGTCTGTTTGATAACACGATGCTCTCCAAAAGGTCACCAATTTGTCTAACCATAGAAACAACCACTAAAGCTGCTAAAGAAGCAGCTTCCCAGAGCAGTAAATTTTGAGGAGATTCTCCGTCTCCAAGGACCAAGATAATTCCAGAACATGGCCATGAATTCTGTTCTGGTTCAAGGTATGGGAAATTCCTTAAGGTAACAGTTTTTCCTTTTCTCAGAATACTAAAGGTCACAGTGTGACACTTTTAATTATGGCAGGAATGTTCAACAGAGTGGGTAACTTCAATTTCTCAAAATGAGACTGAACCTAACAACCTCTGTGCCAGCCAAATACTGCTACCCCACAGCATCGTGCACTCTATTTCCCTAACCCTCCAGAGAAACTCTTGCCATCTTCCCACCCTTCACCACTGCTCCATCCCCATACGCAAACTGTAAAATTTCCCACTTTCTTCAGCTTTCAACCTTGATCCCCATGCGGGGATGAAGTCAGCTCTCTGGAGTGCTACCAAAGACCCAGAAGGCAGCAGGAGCTGCAACGATAAGCTATCTTTAAATCAGCCAGTCAATCAGTTCTCTCAACCATCAAGTGATGCAAGCGCAGTTCTTGGACCAAAACCCTTGGTTCCCACTGTGTCAGACCAGCTGATTTAAGAATTTCATTGCCAGACTTTTCCTTTAGATAACAATAAAGACACTACCAGAAAAATTAGATATCAGCACTCTTCTAAATATACTTTACACCGCCTATCGCATAATGGTCTGACCCTACTGGCGGCAGTGTCAGAGGACTGATGATGATTTTGTGGATGCTACACAAGCCTTGCAACTTCAATTCAATTTGGGTAAGAAGAGATTCCTTCACCAACAGTTTCACTCTTTTAAGAAACTACAAGCCCAGATGTCCTAGTCTGGAAAAGAAAAGGACATCTTGAAAGAGAATGTGTGGATAAACAACATAAAAAGGGAGCACTTAAAACACCTCTTGATTCCACAGCAATTTTGAAAATCTCACCTGTTCTTTTTACCAGTTGTCTTCATCATTTTTAGCATCTAAAAATTTCAGCAAACATTAACCAGAGCAAAATGACACATTATAGGAAATGTTTTGAATGGAATGGGACAAGGTGGTCCACTTTCAGGAGAGAATGTGAATGATACCTGTGGACTGGTCTTACAAATGACAGAGAAGTTTCACCCAGAATGTTGTAAGCATTAATTCTGATTTACCTTAAACAACAGACCTATACTTTCATTTCTTTGAGCTACTTCTGCAACACAGATAAACCGGAAAATGGTTTTAAAGGGACAAACGAGGTCTCACCTTAAATCTCTTAGATGTACACAAGCTTAACTCACTGTTCACTGCCTCCCAGGATGCAACTGTATTAGCTATAACTATAGCACTTAGTCTTTTTACTCAAGTTATAGACACGAAAGGTTTCAGTGCTGGAGGGTGCTAGTTCTCTTATCTATGTCAACCAAGGTAACAATTCACAAATAGAAGGTGATGTAACTAGAGCATGTTGTGCTCCACTGGTCCTGGCAGGTAGTATTGACTCTACCCTCTCACCATCTCCTAGCATGGGGAATATTGCAAGTGAGCTTTTTTGCCAATAGGTGAGAGACTTTAAAGAACAGCGTTAACCACACGGCAACTCAAATAGAGAAGTATGAAAAAATCACTGTTGGAGCAAAAAACCCCACGCTTAACTGTTCCTATCCAACTGCCTAATATGCTTTCCTATGAGACTTCATTTTCCCAGCAGCTGTCTCTAACAGAGCTTTCAGTCCCATGCAGACAACAATGCAACTCTCCCTTTACCTGAAACAACTGCTTCAATGTACAACTGCTTATCAATCAAAGAGTTGCTAATGGGGTACCAGAGTTCTCCTAAAAGACAAAGAAACAGACAAAGACCACTCAGCCCAATTATGGCATTTGGAGATACCGTGAAGTCTCACTCCTGTTTGAACGCATATTTTCTAAGACAAGATAAGCAAAAACTATTACAGCAATTCAAAGCTGACCTCTTGCTTAACAGCTGAAGCATTTTACCAGGGGAATCCTGCATCAAACCATCCATGTGGGAAACCTCAAGTATATCTCTTTAGAAACACAGCCAAATGCAAAGTTGTTTTCCATGGCTGATCTGTACATATAAAGAGTAAAGCTTGCTCTAAAGGCCTAGGCCCACTTGCTGCTGGCTTTTCCACAATCACGATATTTAACCAGAGACCAGTAGTATTTTCAAGAGCAAAACTGTCAAGTGCAGAATCTATTTGCAAATCTCTGAGAGAATAGTATCAAAGAACTAACTGTTGAACAGGTTTTGCGAGCTACATGGTTGAAACTGAAACAACCTTCCAAAGGGTCAAGAAAAACTGCTTTGGTCAGGGAGCCATCACCAGCTGAGCCACTCTGTTCAAAGACAAGACTATGGCTGGAGGGTAAACGTGGGGTGAGGAATCTGTGCTGCCGCCCAGCCAGAGCAAGTGAGCAAAAATGTGGCAGATGAGTATCAACACAGAAAAATGTTAAAGTTTAACATCTGGGGAAAGCAATCTAAACAGCCACGTACAACACCACTGAATTTGGAAATGGCCTGTAAGCGCAGAAGAGAGATCTTGGAACTGACAGTCCTCTGAAATCATCAGTTCAGTAACATACAAAAAAAGTAAACACAGCCTTAGTCATAATTTAGACGGGTGCTGAGAACAAGATGGATAGCATCCTTTTGCCACAACAGAAAGCCTTGGTGCGCCCGTATCTAGAATATTGCATGCCATTCTGGCCTCGTCTTTCCAAAAGTATGTAGCAGAGTTAGAGGTACTGAAAAGATCAAATAAAATGACAAAGGAGGTAGAGTGGCTGCTCCACAGGAAAAAGGAAAATACTTCCTTTCACAAACATTAAGGAGCTTAGGACCATGCTGCCACAGGAGGTGGGGGAGACAAACGAACTGCAGACTGGACAAATTTGTAGCCAGAATATCCATAGATGCATACTGCAAGAATTAGGATGTACCCTCCAATATCCCTACGATGACTGTGGATACAAGGATATTAGGAGGGAAATGAACCAGCAAAAGTGCCCGGGCTCACTTGGCCTCCCTAACCAGCGCCTCTTGCTGCCAGCATCAGGCAGAAGGGTGAGACAGGCCACTGGCCTGATGCAAGGGTATTACTTCCACACCAGCCAAAGTTACCACCCTGCAAACATACAGCAAGACACTCCTCCATCTACACTCATTCAGCCAGACCAGATCCTCTTCATTTTTTCTAAGCAAATTATTAAAACAAAGGCATATTTATATACTTTTCATCAATATCATGATGTTTCTTAAAGGTGGTAAAAATCCTTTCACCCACTCAGCAGAGATGCAAGCACTGCCCGATCTTCAGAGGTGATAAGCACCCCCATTGCACCCACAAGACTCATTAGTAGCAAAAGGTGTTCAGCACCTGTAAAAAAATCACCTTCTAATGAATTTTCCAAGGTCACATTGAAAGTCAGGAAAAGAACCAGGAACAAAGCTCTGTCCAGTGCTTTATCAACAAATTTAATTTTCAGGTGTCATCCATTTTTTTCCTGATATTATGGTCATTCAAGCTCATATTTCACAGATGGACACCTTTTGCTCCAGGCGCACACTACTTGATCTATTTTAGAAATCAAGCACAAGATCCTCAGATATGCCCAATCCACACACTCGCAATGCAGGATAATGGTATGCAGAGGTCACTTCTGAGCTCTTCAACGCCACTGCCTACTGGAAACTACCTCTGTGGGTGCTAAGCACCCAGAACCACAACTAGGGTTTATAGGGCACCTTCGCCATCCCCTCTGCCCCCCCAGCAACAGCTCTTCTTACTCTGCAGAAAAAACTAAAAAAAAAACACAGGGGAAAAAAAAAATGCGGTACAAGAACCTAAAGATCAATGCTGAAACCTTTGGATTCAGATGCTTTAGCGCCAGGTGGTACCAGTGTTTTGGCAGCAGTGGGACATTCTACCAGACAAAATTTGCCCCCAGATCTAGATTATTTATCTAAAAGGGAACTCTAGCAATTCAATGCTATATTTTTACCTAGAATATAAAACTTTGTTTTCCCCCCTTACAGAGATACCAGGAGTCAGATCTTAGTCTGATTTATTAAGGTGAAATTGAAGTGGTATAAATGTGACAAAAATTTAGAAGATTGCTAAGATACCAAAACACCTGATCACAGAGGACCATTTAGAAAAGAGAATTACAAGTTCTTTGGCCTCAAGATGCATGACAAAGCTTAATTGCAAAAGCAGTGCAAAACAGGCTGAAGGGAGCTGGAAGACAGGTACAAATAATTGCCAATTTTTAAAAAGTATTTTTCAGAATGTATTTATGATCCTTCATAATCACTTCAGTATGTCAGGGGAAAAAAAAACTGTAGGAAAGTGGTAAGGTATCAGTGAACAGAACTGGACTCTTCATTGCCTGGTAGAAATCCAAGTTTCTCCAAGTTAACAGGTTATTACACCAGGAGAAAGAGAAAGTCAACTTGAAAAACATCTCCTGCCTTTGAATATACACAAGCAAATCCACCACAGTAACCTGTCAGAAAAAGAAGGGGTGGAAAGGACATGCGGAGTTTACACTAAATTCTGCCTTCACATGTTTCACGGCGATACAGGAACGCAGGGGTTCACGTTTCAAACAGGATTGGAAACAAACAGTCCCTGGCGGAGTCCTTATGAGCAACAGGAAAAAACAGCACCCAGAAGACAATATTGACAGAAGTAATGTCAGCAACTGGTTCTTTCACCCTGACAGACACATGAAGAGTCCCATATGTCCAAACTGGAGGTTTTCTAAAAGAGAAATCTAAAATATGTTTGCACCATTCATATATAGAATACTTCAGGCTACAATCATTCTCAGCAAGAGATTTTCCTTAATACTTGTCTACATCTGTCAGTTCATGCTGATACATACTGTAGTTTTATTTTTATTGATTTTAAATTTTAACAATGTCACAAGTTAATTCACAGGTCTTTAGAAGAGACCAACAGTAACTAAACTATTCCAAGATCCTAATGATCCTACTCCATCAGAAATGAATATCACTATTAGTATATTCATAACTAGTTTTTTTATCATTTTAAGCTGCACGTAACGTACACTCTCTTCTACACCCCCTCCTTCCACTGGAGAGGCAAATAGCTTGTATTTTCCCTTTATATTAGCATCTCCCTATATCTTCCAGGCTTATAATTTTCTATTCCTATAAGCTATTTTTTTCAGGTAATGGTGGTGGCACATGGTGCTTTGCTTTGGAGCCAATTCCACGCTAAATATCGATGCGTAGCATAATTAGGGTCTAGTAAAGGAAAATTAAGGGTGGGGAGACTGGATTAACAAAACCAAACCAGTGATGATGCAGAATGTGGGCCCAAAATGCATTTTTAAAAAAAAAAAAATCTACATGTTTTAATGGGTAATAGTTGTGTGCTTTTTAAATCATTTTGTAGCTATGGCTTCCAGTCATGAAAATATATGCAATCTCATAAAACGTCTGATATTAGCATGCCTCTTCAAGTGCAAGTGAGTTGTCAATAAGACAATTAAGACAACATCAATAATACACACTGCATGTTATTATCTGCTATTCGAAATCTCAGCCTATCCAAAGATCTCCGGAAACAAAGGGTACATCTGACATTGGCAAAAACGCTCTCCCGCAAGTGTAATATGTAATTCTGAATGTACACAACGGCACCGCTACCTGTAAGGGAAAAAATGAATTGCTTTTAAATACAGTATAAATAACTCCTGGTAATGTAAAACCTGGCTCTATGGAAGAAACGGCTACAATAGAAAATTAGCAATCCTATGCTTAAATCAATCACTTCTATCACATGATCCAAGTCAATAAAAGTACTGAATAAGTGCTATCATTGACCTTAATCAGCCAACAATTGGCACACAGGGATCGGAAATTCTAGTGAGGAAATCAGTTGTCCCTTGCAAATTTTAGGGTTTGGGGGAGCCACAGACATGCACTCTCTCACAACACCTTTCTGTCCAAACCGCACAACATTTTTAACAGGAGGAAAGAAGGAAGAACTGGAGTTAAATAAGCAAACTTCCAGCACACTTTTTCAGGTCCAAAGCTTAACAGGTGTGCGTGCACTCCCCTTTCACCACCGAAGAATACTCTACTCATGACTTTTTTTTTCCCCCCTATAACACAGGAGCTGTAGCTAAGCATGCAATGAAAACAGTCTTCAATGATTTTACTCAGTGGAAATAACCTATCTGGAAGTGAGGGTGATGAAAACTGTGCTGCACAGTGATTAATTTGGGCTTTAATCCTGATGTCCCATTTCATCCAAAGTTGCCATTAAGCTCAAAAGGAGAAAGAACTACATAACTGGGACCTAACATTTTTATTTATCCACCTCATAAGCTGAATGTGATTTCAGATTGAACAGAATAGATTTCCCTGTAACTAATGGACCAGATATATTCATACAATGTCCTTTTATTGATTTTACTTTCTTCTACCTATTGTTTGCACTTTCCTTTGAAAAACACGTAACTGTCATTACACTGTAGATGTCCTTTACAATTATTATATCATTCACTGTTTCTTAACAAAAAATACATGCTTTGCTACAGTGTGCTTTCTAATGAAAGACTCCCCACTAGCCTAACTGGAGTCTAAATTGTTAGAACATACTGTACATTTTGGGAGAAACAGAAGAAAATTAGACCTCTTTGGAATTGGTTTGTTTGGTTTTGAAATATGCGTCTTTAAAAATTTAATAAGAGAAAGAAATGGCTAAAGGACAGACTTCATTTTAGACACTTTCTAAACAATAAGCCTATTTATATAACTGATCACATAACGAATTTCTAGGCACTTTATGGAATGAAAAGCCTTTTGCACTGCAAAAGTCATACTGCACAGAGCTTTCAAGTTTCAGAAAATAAATATTCAAAGGGATGTAGCTAGAAAAACGTATTAAGTATTTTTAACCTACACTCTTCTGAAATTTTACACAGTATCTTAAATAACCACAAAAATTTAATCAAATATCTACTAAGGATAAGTATGTGAGCAACTTTAAGTGTACTGGTATTGTTTACCACTTTTTTTTAATACTCTTCCTTGATTTATATTTCAATTATTTTGTTCTTAAGTTCCGATTATGCAGAATACAATTTGTTTTGGATGACTATTTGGAATGTTTACAATTGTTTAATACAATTTACTTAACTATTTTGAAACCAAATGATGTGTTGAATTAAAGAAGGTTCAATACTCAAATTGCCTTCATATGCTCATTTTTCAGCATACTGCACTGACAGCTGAGGAGAGCACATTTTCATTTGTACCGTGTGCGTGGTGCTCCACCAGGTTGCACTGATGGAATACGTGATTTTTAGAATCTTTTCACAAAAGGACAACTTTCTTTCATGGAATCAACATTCAATTTATCTGTCATTATGGTAGCTACCAGATGAATGCAGGCAGAGGTTAAAAATAAAAATGTAAAGCTATACTGTTATCTATAAAACATACACAGAACTTAAGCTACAGCTTACAAAGTACGAGGCAATGATTCAGCTATCAGATTCAAAAACATTTTCAAATAACCAAATACACTTGCATGCAGGAGCAGCCTTCAGAGATATTCATATTTATGCACAGCCAACTTTTGCCAAAACAGTGATGATCTCAAGTTTTTCAGCTCTTCACCACAACTAAGCCCAAGGGCACAAGAAAGGGGTGAGGTTTCTAAAGTAGGAAGCACCCAGACATAAGTATCTTTGACAGAGTAAAGCTTCCAGCAGAATCTCAACCAGGTGCAGCCACTTTCATTAGCCAAGCCTGAGATTACTCCCATGCTGACTATCAAGTCCTATGAAAATGTGAATTATCTGCATGCACCACAGCAGCGTTCATCCACACGCTTTGCCACTGCTGGACACCCTTCTTGGGATTTCAAAACTGTACACGTAATTACCAAAATTCTCTGAGAATTTGCACACATAAATACCCAGATATATTCTGTAGATCTGTTTGGGTTTTGTTTGGGGGTTTTTTCCGGGGTGGGGGGGATGGTTTTTGTTTTTAACTTGACTGTGCCGTTTAATCTCCTGTTAAAAGGGAAAACATTTCTTCCAGTCTTACAGATGGGACAAGGCAGAAGCCTGGGATTTGAGGCATGCTGGAAAGGACCTGCATTAGCACTTTCATCTCTCCCTTTTGGTTTCGACTCAAATCTGTTACTTCTGGTTGTACAATCAATACCAGCCAAAGCAAACTAGCATCCATTGCTCAGATTCAAAACCCAGTTACCAACTGGAACCCACTGCATATTTCCAACTTAAATTCTTAGGACAATTTTGGAAGTTCAGCCTTAACTGAATTCCTCAAGGCTTGGACTGGTTTATTTGTTTAAATAAAGGAAAAGTTCAGATAAAGGGCTTAAATTCCCTGTGTAAGGCAGCCATTTTTGGAAGACCTTAGCCCTTGGTAGCGGAAACTGAGTCACAATCTCAGAAGCCCCTTCCAGGATGGAACATGTAAATACAGCTTAGGAGATTTCAGCATCACTAAAGTCAAGGCTATCCCTTTGATACTCAAAGTCTAAAATAAGCCTGAGCCAAATACTGCCTTGTCATGAATAAACCAAGTTCAGATATTTAATCAAATTTGCATTTCTGTGTGATGGAGCATTTACATTATGGCTATCACTGTGATAGCAGAGCATGTAGTCAATATGGCATCTCTGACTGCTGCCATGAAGAGTCAGGGACTGTTCTGTCTGCAGGTGACGACCTGAGGGACTCTACATAAACCCAGGTACGACCAAGCCAGAACTGACAGCAGGGCTGCCTAGAAGAGCAGTGGAGGGTGTCCTAGGGCTTGCCTGATCACCTGAAATTCAGAGGCATTTTTCTGGTACACAGAAGGAGGTTCCAGGTTGTACCACTGAAGAAAAAAAGGATGTCAGGCTACCAGCCTTAGGCTTTCTGAGTAGGGTGAATTTTCTCAGGGTACGACAGGAATGACTGATGCTATGTCCACGAGGAACACAAAGCAGCACACAGTACATGTGGGGAGCAAAGCTGACAATTCTTCAGCTCTTTTCTGAAGATGAAATCTTGGTTCCAGTGAGCTCAATGGTAAAAGCCCCCTTGAACAGAGCCAAGATTTCTTGTTAGACTATAAAGCCAATAGGGAAAACAGAGACAAGAATTGTACTTAATCACTCCTTACGCACTTCAACAAGGACACAGCGTAGTCCTCCCTGATAATATCAGGGTTCGCCTAAGGACAGAGACAGGATTCTTCTCTGGTTTATTTCAAAGCTTCTTAGGCACATCTTTCTTTTATTTTAATGGGAGAGCAGAAATCCTGAAATCTGGGGGCTCGCTTAGATTCTAGCTTCTCTTGGTGGGTTTGTCACACAGATGAAAACGGACTGCAATTTGCTGCATAACCTATGCTGTGCCCCAAGCTGCAGTAGCACTGCATGGTTTCATGTAAGTGACATGTCACAGTCAATAGCAAGTGTGTCAGCTCACTGACAGTCACACAACGTGTGACACCATCCTCCAACACCACTCTCTTCTGCAGCCTCCGCCTCTCGGGGAGAGCGTAAACAAGGCTTGGTAGCAAGGAGCGCAGAACAGGCATTTTATGGGTTTTGTCAGCATTGTGATATGCAGCTGCTTTGGAAAAGTATTACCGCAACCAAGTGTCAAATGTCACTCATGTTTCCACTGTGACTCCGAACATAGTATAGTGCATAAAAACCAAACGTGCTAGTTAAACTATGTAACTCCTGAGCAGTGCCCTCCATTAAATGTAATTGCATTATCTGACAAATAATCAATGTTCAGATGACACTCAAGAGTCCTAACTGCTAATCCTGGGCTAAAACTATCTGATATTTGCCTTCTTCCTGAAGTTTTATACTGTGCCTCTGCTTCAATATCAGCCCCACAGGAGAAGTAGCATCACAAATAAGGTCCTGGCTTCCAATATGAATTTGCTAATAGTGCCATTAGAGAGATGAAGAACGTAATCTGGTTTTGGACAAAAGAGGACTCAGCCTTTCGTGGGCAGAATGACATGGCACCTTGCTTATATCATTACCTAGGATATTTAGCATGTTAATTTTTCATTCTGTTAGGCTTAATTCTTCAATATTTGGTACAGATCTCTTATTTTACCAAGAGTTCCAACGAGAAGGGAAAGTGTAGTGACTTTGATATCAAAGTCTGCAAAGAAAATTAAAATAGCAAATATTAGTTCAGAACAACCTGTGAGACCATAAGAGCTATTTTATATACCTGTGGACTGTTCTGATCTGAATGCATAAAGAATAGCATTCTCCTGGGATACAATAAAAGACTTTTCTCCCATCCTTTCTCCATCCTCCCCTTTCTCACTTGGGCTTCCAAGTAGGACCTTCCATGGTCTGCAGCCCCTACATCCCTGAAGTTCTACCTCACCAATGTGGGAGCAAGCACTGGTACTCAAGCTCCTGCCTAAGTTCTGGCCACTCACTATGTGTATTTGCTGTATTCATCACCTGTGTGTGGTGATATTAAACTCCTTAGAAGTCCTCTGCCTTCCACGCTTCCTCTCCTGTAGCTGGTAGGGGCCCAGCCAGGCTTCCCTCGCAGGACCTGCTTCGGAGACCTAGCTTCGTTAGCTTCAGAGCCAAGAGTGGTCACGGGCAACGGGAATGGCCCTATCGCTTTGGGTGTCCAAAGTAATTTTGCTATGGAAAGGAGATGGTGGAACAGCACCAGACAAGTCTTGGTGGAAAGAACAAGAAAATGAGAAGAGCTTTCCGGCTCTTCACAAAGAAGCCAGGTTCTGCAACATGAGCTTAATTAACATTTACACAAATGCTGTATATTTTTATAGTTAATACATCTTTTTCTAAATGTAATTCAAGACCACAGCTATTCTAAAGTATAAAAAGCAAGTATTCCTTTGAACTACATTATTTAAAAGAACTACCATTCCAGCCAATTTAATAAACAGTTATGAGACCACACATGACTTTTGAAATCATATGGATGATTGATGTTTTTTTTTTTTTAAAAAAGGTAATATGGCTCATTGCAGGTTTTCAAAACACTGTAACACCTAACTCCTAAACTAACAGAATTGTGACCAGAATTTTCCACTCCTTTGATTTTTCCTAACTTCAGAAGACCCAATTCTGCACAGACTTAAGTACATGCTTTAACACTTGACATCTAGTTTTAGCAAAACAACTAAGCACGTTTCAATACCACTGATTCCACACTAATTCAGGATCAAACGCTACTACAGAAATTCACGGTATGAGATCAACTGAAGCAGTATAGGTGGAGTCGTAATGCTATACCAGTAAGCTTTTGCACTGAACAGTTTTAATTGACATTCTTTACATGTACGTAAACACCATGTTTATGAAATCTGAAAGAGGGCTCACGAAACAAATGATAAAGAACCACAAACTATTCACAGCTGAAGGAACATACGATCCTCCCCCCAAACACTGAAGAACTCCTAAAAGCTACAGAAACTTTTGTTAACATACAGCCTTCCTTAGAAAATTTAAACATGTAAACCACAGAAACTAAAGTAATGAACATAATAAAAAGATGACACCATTTTAAAGTTTTCTTATTCTTGTCATATCAATTTCTCAAAGATAAGCAGATTTATTCCTTCTATAGGTACCTTCATATCATGCAGTTATAAGACAGACATGCAAGGTTCCTATAGAATACCAAAGTATTATTCAGTAATTATTATATTCTCCTTGTGCCCTAGCCAAACTCAGCACACATCTGCTTACAGAAGGATGGGGAGCCTGTGCCCAGGCAATAGGTGTTTCAGTATGGACTTCAACCAGAGAGCAGCAAAGCCCTAATAGAATAATAGGCACCTGGGTTACCTAATCGAAGGGTTTAAGTGTGAGCAATATCGTTGATAATAAACTAATAAGTTAGAAGAGCCTTCTTCACCTAGATGTCCAGCAATGATTGGACTAAATAAGGGCTGAAGATTGTTTAGAATTAATGTTGCTCACATTTAAATACAAATTATCTTAGTAGGGTTTTGCATATTGATTGTGCACTGCTGTTAAGTCCTCTTATTTCTATAGAAATAAATGATCCCTACTCAACATATAAAGGCTGTCCTAGTACTAAATAATGATCTCAACAGGGGGCAAATCCTAAATGGAACTAACTGGAGAGGACTAAATTCTACACTCTGCAAGTAGGCGGACGAGAAACACCTAGGACCCAGAGCAAGGTACAACTGGCTTCCAAGCCTAGCAGAACATTCAGTTAAGGAGGTTAACTTCCATTTTACACAGATGACACCTTCTGAACAGATCTGTACAAAACGCACCCACATGCATCCTAACAGAAGATAAAAGGGTTCAAGAGGCTCCCCTTCTGTTTTTTTTTAAACCGAATTCCTACCTCAAATAAGAGGAAATTATGAAAAGACGAAAAGTTGTCTTCAAATCCAGCTTGAAAAGGCATGTGCAACGCTCCTCCTCACTTTATCTGCCAGCCCTGTTTCTCCTGACAACATTTCCCTAGTACTGTGGCAACCCACAGAAAGACCCTGAGAAAATTTTTTGTAGGCAGACTCCTACTCTGGTACATACACATATAGCTGGAAGCACGCTGAAAGCCAGTGCTTCTTTAACTTATCTTTGGTTTTCTCTATTTTGCTCAGCTCCACCACCAGCATCAGAGAGAAAGGTGGAGAGATTATTGACATGTTAAAAAAAAAAAAAACCAAGGGTATTTTCATTAACAAATCAGAAACTATAGAATTGTACCATGATTTTTTTTTAAATAATAAAACATTTGCTCCAGAATAAAGATAATTAAACCAAGAATAAGAGTAGAATTAGTAAAAGATATATGAAGTGTCATAAGAACAAGCAACAATAAAAACTGTCTGAGGACTTATTTGTAAATCTGTATTTGTAAAGGAGCAACATATAAAAATAAGGTCTTTCACTCTGATAGGTAATATTTTATTTGACTCAAATATATGAAACACGTCTTCAAAAGCCCAATCTCCCAACAGAAAGTCTTGTCAAAGCAAACCATACCCAGAAAAATAGTCCTTGTCTGATTAAAAACATCAATACCTTCTGAAAAAGGTACCTGAATAAATGTCATGCAGTTTAAGAATATGGACTAGCCAGATTGTTTTTACAGAGGCATCAAATCTACTTTAGATGTTCTTACCAGCTACAGAGCAATGAAAACTGTGTTACATTACAGACTATACATGTGTAAACAGTTTTCAAATCCAGCTGCTTTTATTAAAAATGTAAATCATAAATTGCAATACCTTTCCCAATGTCACAGAAAAAGCCCCCATGATAATTTGTTTCTTTCCACAACAGAAGTTATCTCATCAAATGCAAGTTATGTCTAACTTAATGGTGGATGTGAATTCACTGCAGAAGTTGTATTTGGTAAGTAAAAGGTTAACAGTGTGAAGTCAATGAGTTAGTATCCTGACATGTGAAGCAGCCAATCGACCATTGGTGTTTGAAAGAGGCTAGGCTATCATATTTATAAAGCAGGTTTTTTTTTGCTTGTATGATGAGGACTTCAACTAGAAGCAAGCTAAATTTGACTCATCCAGCTCACACCTGAAAACAAGATACACTGAGTCATTGACAGCCATGGACCTGGTCATCACAACATTCATTAAGGTCTTCAATTAGTGAACTCAGTGGTGAATGCTGATCATAGAAGCACTGATAAAGTATTTGCAGGCTTGGGCCCTGTGAAATTCACGATTCTCTAAGAGAAAGGCTTTCACTTTTCAAAGGGTGCCCAAGGGTCCTCACGTGTCATCTCTAAGATAGGTTCGTGGTGGCAGCTGAGTAACCCTGAATGAAGGTAAAGTCAGGCAGTATGGGAAACGGGAGAGGGAGGGAAGCTCTGGGTGCTTGTCTAACACCCCTCTCTTATTAGTGGCAGAAGCCCCCTGGAGAGGTACAATGCCCCTCAGATCACCTGAGTCCACATGTTCATAAAGCAGCCATCAATAGCCACAGATTTGGGCCGTCCCCAGAATAGCTCTTTGCCACTTATACTGTAAAGAAAAATAAATCAAAATCCAAGCTAACTCAACACTCATCACAAACACCTTTTTAAAAAGAACATAAGAGTTTTGATGCAAAGGGTAACCATCAGCCAATATTTTACTCCTAGGATTTTACTATGGATAATCTACCAAGGACCTGATTTTATACATTCTTCACGTGTAAAAATTCTATAGGTGCCAGTGACAGTAAAGGTATATAAAAGGGTTGCATACATATCCCCAAATCCACCGCTTTAGGAAGAAATCTCACAGCACTGCTAGGTCAGAGATCACCTTAGACCAGTTCTAAATGATTAAGATCATTTAACTCAACTACAACAGGTATTTACAAACAGGTTAAGCATCTGACCTCAAACCTTTGAAAGTCAACTATGAGGTGCTCATAGATTTCCATGGACTTTGAACCCGCTCCTAAGAAATATTTTTGTGCTATTATTAGGTATCTTGTCTATACCTTACAAGCATATATAAAAAACACAGTATAATTTTTAAGATCAAATTAGAGAAACACCATTGAGGTAGTTTAGGTCTTGTAAAAATTGAAGTTGCACAAAAATTGAAGACCAATAAAAATGTTTCCGTGATTCTTTTTTTAATCCCATTGAAAACAATTTCTCGTTGTAAACATTTTTGCTAGCCAAGCACTGCAGCATTGTGCAACTGCATGACAGCCAAAGAGAAACTGATGAAAAGCTGACTAGATTGATTTCATTTTTCCAACCGGAGTGAAATACGTAAAAGGAAATAACAAAATGGTGAAGTTATTTTTATATATAAAAAAAGTTCACATTTAATAAACTTATATGGAAACTGCATAGCCAATGATAACCACTTTTGAAATATATCTACAGATCCCTTCAATTCTGCATGGAAACAAAGGCAACAGTGGGTTCCTGCAGCACCTTACCCCCTTCTCCAGGACCACAGAAACACTCTGCTGGAGGAGTCAGATCTGAGCCTGCCCAAACTCCGTATCACCCATTCCCTCTCTCCCCTACGACCTCCCAGGTTTCTGGGTAGAAGTCTGGCAGGGGGTTACTACTGGAAGTCAGAGCTATATTTATTCCCTTGGCTCCCATCCATCACTGTTGCAGAGCAGCCAGAAGGGGAACCAACCAATACAGCATGGGATCTGCCAAAGCTGTGCTGCCAGAGAAGTTAAGAATGAAAGACAGAGGAGACAGAAGCTACCAAAATGAGTATTTCTGTCTCTAAGGGTTTCCTCCCTTTGTGGATCCCACTTCTACAGATTAAGACTTTTTTTTAATTTACTTTTTAAGAAATTCCAACAGAGAAACCTGACAGTTCCATAGGTCTTTCATATCTCGCAGGAGTTGCTTCACAAGGGAAGGTGCACTAACAGCACAGTATCCCCTGCATCTCCAAGGCACTTGTTGGTATTTACAGGGCATTTCTCTCTGCCTCACAGTACAGCCAGTAGAGTGCCAGCTGCAAGCTCTGCACTGCATGCAGGTCCAAGGTGCTTGGAAGGGTCTAACCCTGTACCCACTGCACCTCCTACAGCTAGACACACAGTGCTCAGGGGTAGGAAGGAATTGGTTCTGTTCAAACACATAATCCACTGAACAAAACAATGACAACAAAGCTCCATTTTGAGATGAAAATTCTTTGGATTGTCAAGATGTGCCCCATCACCAACCGACCACTCATTGGATTTATGAACTTAATGAGAAAGATATAAAGCCGAGCAAGGAACAATTTTCCCATATCAAGAGTACTTTGAAGATTTCAGGATTTCCCCTTGTTCCCCACTGGGACTAACGTGATACCTTTTGCAATTTTTCAAAAGAGCCAGCAAGACAACATGAAGAACGTGAATGCTTTCACCACATCATACTCAGCAGCGCAAGGTGCAGGACTCTGCAACAAAATCAGGTTAGACTCAGTCTCTCACACCACACTCAAGTGCCCAAGCCAAGAGTCACTCCTCTTCTGACCCGCTGAATAATTAAATGATTATCTAAATTGGAACAGCCTGCAGCAGGAACTTAAAAGAGACCCACCCTGGAAGAGCCAAAGGATGGTTATTAGAGCACTCACCTGGGATATGAGAAACTTGATTTGAAGAAGCTGATTCAAATCAGATATGAGAGGAACGCTCTGAATCCAGCTCTCCAGTGACCCAGGTGCATTTCATAATCACCAGTCCATAATGAAGTGCAGAGATACAACTCTTTCTTTGAGCAGAAATTCAATTGTGGACCTGAGAAATCCTTCAAAGATGTAGCATGTTGATGCAAACTAATGAACTGGCATTTTTTAACTACAATAAGAAAATTCCAGCTAGTTCTGGCCAGAAATGATACTTCTATATTTGGAAAGCACCTAGCATGCCAAACACTACCAAAACAAGCAATAGATTGAAATTCTAATCCAGAAGTGGTTGTGGATTTCCTACTGCTCATTTACCTAATAGCATGTCCATTTATCACATATACATGCATATAGCTTTGTGCATTCAAGTAAAAGAAAGAAGCTTGAACGTTTGTTCTCTAAAACAGTCAAGAGTACTTTAAAATATCTGAGCTATTTTAGAAGAAATTTTATGGTAAAATCCAAAGAAGGAAGTAGTTAGAGCAGGATACTTTTGTTAGCTGGTATAATGGTATTAATAAAGATGCTGGGTTATCTTCAACTAGTATTTTATTAGCCCTAAGAGGAATTACACTCCTATGGCAAAATCTCAATGAATCAATGAAGAAGAGATCCCTTAAAAAGGTATGAAATAGTCATTTTATTACACATTTCAATTTTGGGTAGCCTATAACCTTTGCAGTTTTTAAACTCAAAAGGTTGGATTTCTTTTTGTACTTGAGATAATGGAACAAGAAAAAGTATAATCAGGATCTTTTTGAGAACATCAGGCTTTGCATTGAATTTACAAACAGTGAAGTTACACATGTATTTATGGTGAAACTAGGAATCACATGAGACTCACCTGGTATGGAAGGGAAGTTTTACCTACTGACTCAGTCCTACCCCAACTGAAATAAGAGGAGCAGAATTGGATCCTAGAAATCACATCAAAATCAATCAAAGTTTTACTAACCTTTGTGCACTTTCCTCGAGAAGAGAGACCTATAGTTTGCCTCAAAAATGTGGGACAGATTCCGACAAAACAAAGGTTCAATGAAATGCTACTTGTAGCAGCAGTTTCAAAATTAGTGTTGCTTTCCAACACCAAGTCAACCCTTGACATTCAAAAAACTTAGAAATGATCGCATGGACTGAAACCCATGAAAGTGTTCATGCAAACCCATGAGAAATTAAAACAAACAAACAAAACCCAAGCAAACCAAACAGAGCTTGTCTACCTGCAGGGTTTTTTTCAGAACTGTTCCAGCACTGATATGGCTGAACTGGGGCAAACACCTATCAAAAATCCCTGGCCACCACAGTAGAAGGCAGTTTCTGCTTCTCCTGCCAACTATAAACTAACGACTAACGCCAGAGAAGGCAGGATTTCTCCCTAATTCACTCTACCAACGTTTCACTGTCACATCACTCCCTCAAATAAAACTGGTATCAAACCCACAATTTTGCACTGCCCTATGTTTTAATATTTTATGGACGCCTGAAGAACATGTATAGATCTAGAGAACCAATGTTAACAGACACACATGAAAATAAAATGTAACCATGCATGCGGAGGTATCAAAAGAAACATTAGGAAATTAACATCCAGCCCACCACATTAGCCTCTGTTAATAGAAACCTGACTTTACACCTCCTTACTTTCTTCACCCTAGCTCTCACATGCTCTTTCTCAAGAAAGAAACCTAGGCTTCCCTTGAACTCATTTATCCTTTCCTTGCTGGTAATTTATTCCATATGTTTATTGCCCTTTGCATGAAGTAATTCTGCCTGACTTTCCAATTTACCCATGCTTCTCTAAATTTTAGATTAAAGGGACCCATCTATATCTACCATTGATATTCCAGTGACAAGACTGATGGTAACAATGTCTGCACAAATCTATGGAGACCAACTTATGAGAGTGAAATAAAACAATGTTAACAGAATATGCTATAATTTAGAAAAATAAATGCAAGGCCAGCCCAGCAACTCAGTACAGTGCTATTGCATGGGTTACCAGGGCTAATTCCCAAATCAGAAGGGGCCAGGAAGTCACATAGCCTTGTTGTGTCCGAGTAGACTGTGGTACTTGATAGGAACCCCGTTGTAGCATCGATGAGCTCAACAGGGCTCCCATCCTCCTCACAAAGAACCATAGGGACTGCAGCAGAATATCCCAAAGGCATAAAAAAGGAGGAAAAGTTTGTAACAGCACTTCTCAGTTACAAAAACAACATAAAAGAAACGATAACAACATTCACATTAAGGCTGCAACAAGATTATTATAAAAGGAAGAATCAGGAGTGCCATTCATGCCTCTGCACCATGATATCCTGACCCATTTGAAGTTGATGGCAAGGAAGGCTCCCCGCGACATCCCTGGCTGCCCTGAGGCAGAGCAGGGGCCACGGGCAGCCCCTTGCAGCCAACCTCCCCTGCACCCCTACTCAGGCCATGGGGCTGAAAGTCAGCTCATACTCTCCTTTTTCTCCCCGTCTCTTGCTTCTCCTATACACAAAGCTGAGGCAGGGCCAAATTTTCCCAAGCAGCCTTTCCCTGGCACTGTGGGTAGCCCACTTGGGATAACCCCTGCCTGATCTCCACCAACTTCCACCCTCCCAGCAAGCGCTCGCTCCCTCTGGAAGTCTGAGATGCCTACAGCTTGACAGTTTAACACTAATGCATCAAAACCGAGCAGCTGGTTTGAAGAAGCTAGCTCTGTTGCTTGTCCCATGCTATGGGAGCGCTATCAAAGCCATCATTGTTATTTTCAGGCACTGCTACCTGCAGAACTCTCTGTTAATGTCCTACCACGATAGGCAGTGCTGCTTTTTTCATAACATGACAAATACTTGCAAGAATTACCTAATTTTGCTTTTGGTTATACAAGTCTCAAATACTGCAATGCACAATGGAGAAAAGATCAAATACCGAGGCTGCTGTGGCTATTTTAGTTCTGTTTTCTTCATGTGTGTTTAAAAGACAGTCAGATTATAACAAAATTGTTTGTCTTTAATATAGTTCAACTTGACCTGATGAACCCATCTCTTTAGAAAACAATCTCACATGGAGTATTTAGATTAAGACCTCTAAAAAACAGCAAGTTCAAAATACTTTCAAGGCCCCATCTTACAATTTTTAAAAAACACAGACAACTAGGCTAATTATAATTACTCCTCTATAATTCTTTTGCTTTTTTGATGCATCTGGTTATCTAGTAAGATGCACCTGAAAATTAGAGCAAATTTAAATATAAGGGAAAGGTGCCAAATTCAGAATACTGGAAGAATCTTCCCTCTGGGAGCGTGTTTAGTCACAGCATTGGTGCAGTTGGGCAGAGGCAACCCAAATCCCCCCTTGCTGCCCTTTTCCTGTGACTCTTCCTGATCTGGGTTCTCTGCTACCTCTGAAAAGATGCTTCAAATCTCTCAGTGCTTGGCTTCATTGCTTAACCTGCCAATAGGAGTGAAAATGTCACAGCAGTTGCTGTGATTGACTCGGATTTAGACAGATGCCACTCAGTTATTTCACGTTAAGAAACAAACATCCATCAGATCATTACAATTTTCACTTTTTTCTATCCAAGGTCAGATTCTGATCAGTGTCTTGGTCATAAAAAGTTCATACCCTGTATTTGGCCACACAACTGGAAGCTAGAACCGCACGTCTGCCCAATAACCCTAAGATCATCCAATTAAGCATCTCAGAATCATTTTACTTTTACATATTTTCTTTCAGTAGCTCATCCTTTTTTCCTCTTCTGCGAACATCTGTGCCCGGAGTGTCTTCACTAGAGAAATCTGGATTTCCATCTACAGTCACCAGAAATAAGTTTATTCATGTTTCTATAAAAGAAAGAATATGTATTCTATTTTTTCATATGTGTTCTCCTTCCCTGAATCCAAATTGCTTGCACCTCTGAAACAGACACATAAAATGCCTCAAAAAAGATGGGGTAAAGAATAAGGCAAAAAATGCAAGGTGTGAATGAGAGGCTAGAAAAATGTCTTTTAAAGATCATACTGCTTTTAGCACTTTGAAGAGCCAATATACATCTAGCCAGGTATCTGAGCGAAATTCAGAGATAAAAATGTATTTACAAAACCTATTAAAGCACACTAAATCAAAAGATACTAAAAAGCTTTAATTGTCCCCATTCAAACCAGAAAAATAAATCTATTTGTGGCTTTCTTTTCCATTTTTTATAAAGTTCATATAAATCCATGTGCTTTTTTATGGTTTGGGTTTTTTTTTAGTCAAGGCACTCTAAAAACACCTGTGCAATTCAAAGTCAACTTTAAGCAAAAATCAACATTTGGAGAAATGACTTCTACTGATTTTCCTACACTTGATGAAACTTGTGCTTCCCAGGGAATAAGCACAGCCCATTTTAATGGACTAGTGGATTTTCTACATCTGTTCCAATGCAAATCTCTTTGGTCACCTAAGGCTCCCATGGTAGGTAAACAACCGAATGTGTCAGCTTTCCGTACTGAAGATCACAGTTTCTGATCTCAGCACCGTCTTCATTGCTGCAAGCAAAACAGTGGTACTGATGTTGCAACTTCCAGGCTACTCTCTTCTGATAATGAATGGGTTGGGTTATTGGCCGCTAGCATGGACAAAAATATGACAATCAGCCTCTTCATTATATGGAAGTCTACAGTGAAGACAGTGCCAGACAACTTGCTGAGTATTAGAGCTCAAATACGTTCAGAAGTCAAGAAGCCCGTAGAACAATTCCTTTTTCTTCTTTACAACCGATAAAGTCATAGTCAATTTATTAAAAGCGTTTTAATACAGTATTTCCATCACGGCAACTTGGATCTTAAAGAACTCATTTGCCAAACTCAGCTTTAGCATGCAAATATTTTAGATACATTCCCTGCAAATGTAATATAGAGAGACTAACATTTCTTACATCTGCAGGTGTTAATTGTCATCATTTGAGCAGCAAATGAAAACAAAGTTTAAGCCACTGGCACTTTAAAAAAATCATATTAAATCTCATTTACCTACAGTGATAGAAATTCAAAGTCACAAGCAAAATCTGAAGACAGAGCAGATAAGAGAAAGTGCACCCAACTGCAGGGTTTAGCAACTGTACCAAGACTCTCTCCTAGTGCACATTCTGAAACAGCAATCGATTCTCTGAGCACTTGTTACCAAACTGGAGACATTTTCTTTCTACAACATTGTGAAAACTTTAAATAACTCATAATGATTCTTTTCTTCAAAAGATTAACAGCACGTCCACCAGAAAATTAATTGAAAATAAAATTTAAAAAAAAAAAAAAAAAGGATAGCAGAAAGGGAAAAACAGAACAGACTAGGACAAACATCTCAAGCTATTTACAAATATTTTTATAATGACTAGAAATCATAGAGCCCTCTTTAGCTAACCTTAAAAAAATAAAAATAACAAAAAAACCCCAAACAAGCAAAAAAAAAAAAAGTATCAGCTGTTGACTGAACACAGGGCCTGATTTTCAAAGCTGCTGAGCACCCACAACTCCATCTGAAGTCAGTGGAAGTGGTGAGTGCTCAGCAGCTCTGCAGATCAGGCCCAAACTGTACAGGGGTCTACCAGCAGCTTCGCAGAAGTGGTATTTAGGGAAGGGGTTTTGTTGCAGAAATGAGGAGGTTCAAAGTAATCTGTCAAAGAAGTGCTGCTACGTTCACGAGTTGTAAAGCTAGCTTGCTCTCATCTATGGGAAAAAAGTTAATTCATAGGGCTCATAGGGCTTGCATTTGTCAAGGAGCAGGACGTCAATGCTATCATTATCAGGCAAATCAGCCAGGCGTTTAATGGTAGAATCAGGAGACATTTGCTCTCCACTATCAGAATGACATCATAACTAAAGCAGCCTTCGGCGCGGGGGGAGAGCCAGGGCAAGGCTTGGGCTGCACGCAGACTTTGCACTTCTGCTCAGCTCGCCCCGCCGATGGCTGCACCCCGTCCCCAGGAGGCAATGCTTTCGGCTGCCCCTCGCTCCACAACTTTGTCCTCGCAGCATCTGAAACACCAGCATCTGATTTTACAAAATACTTCTAAACCTGCCCGATCCAAAACTGCGATACTGTAAGCCAGCCACTCGGTTAGGAGGGGATGGGTTTTACATATAATCTACAAATTGACTCTAAAAATTTCTGGCATTTTTAGTTACTTCAGTCATCTTCAGCCTCCGTCAAATGGGGGGGACACACACATTAAAAAAACTAGTTGTCTCTATGATTTAAGAAGTACAGCTTAGTTAACCAAGTCAATTTTTAAGCATAAACAAACACATACACACACAGTCTTTGAATATTCTGAGTATTTAGTGATGATCTATTCGACGATCACAAACATACCAGCCATACACATTTCCTTTCCACAGTAGCTGTAATTATACAACTCAAACAGCATGAATTACAAACCGTTAATCTATTTTCTTTCAAAACATCACTACAGGTACACAGGCACGGTACAAAAGCCTCACCTTGTATGAAAACTGTGAGGGAAAAAGTTATGAAAGCAGACAGAAAACCTAAAATCCCTGAGGCTACAAAAAAATCCCGCTATTGAGAAATAACCCAAGAGACCACATAGGGAATGTACAGCTTTCAGAAGCACTTCTCATCTTATTTGCACTTAACCTATTGATGTACTTATGCAGGTCACTTACTTTTCGGATATGTTTGAACCCTTTATAATCATGCAGATCGCCGCGGTTTTCACTTGGGCTTTTGGTTTTTTTGGTTTTGTTTGGTTTTTTTGCAAACAAGTTTCATTTAAAAAAGATCCAATTATGCAAATCTGCTCCCGGATAGGTAGTGAATATTCAATATGACGGTGATACTGTAATAGTTCAATGCAACGCACTGTACTGGACAGATTTATGAGGCAACGTCACTACTACGCTCTGGTCCTCGCTGAAGCATCTTGAAGTTAATTAAAGCTGCAATGTCCACTTTTCCAGCCACCCTCCTCATTCAGGTTTACTATTTCAACATCAAACCAGCAAGGGGGCCTCCCCCCCTCTCTCCGTACATTTAAGCAGCCTTCCACAGTCAATGAACAATGAACAAAGATTTGAGTGATAGGAAGGGGGGGAGAGAAAAAAAATCTCCACGGGAATAATCAAATCCGGTTTAAACAAGTAAAAATATAGTTTCTAATATTAAACTAGAAAAGAAAACATTCTTCTCCAAGAGAACGTGCAGAGGCGCTTAGCCAACCCCTTCAGAAAGGGTCTAAAAGCAGCCAGTCCTTTTTATTTCGAGCAGTGAATGAGCCCAAACAAGGCTTCTAAACTTAATTATGACACTTAAAATAGTCTTTTTCCACATAAGCGGGGAGGCTCGCCGCTGCTATCTGTATCAACCGGTCAAATCAGCTCAGCAAACACGGCCCCTGTTGGATTTATTTTAAACTGCACGGGCGGGGGGGCGGCGGCGGGGGGCACGCACGGCCCCGCAGAGCGCTCCAGCCGCGGGCGGCCGTGCAGCCGCGCCCGCGGAGCGCCACCGCACCGCTCCGCGCCGCTCCGCGCCGGGCCCGGCGGCGGCCGAGGTGAAAACGAAGGGATCCGACAAATCACGTCCCCGCCTCGACGCTGCCTCAGACACGGCCATATCCGCCGCACGCACCCCGAAACAATGCCCGCCGCGCAGGCAGGCGGCGGCCGGAGCCCACCCCGCCGCGCCCGCCCCGGGCGCCGGCACCCGCGGCCCGCGCGGAGCTGCGCGCAGGCGGACGGCGACCCGGCCCCGCCGCCGCGGCGGGGGACGCCGGCAACTAACTTTTCGGATGGAGCCCGTGCGAGCCGCCCCGCGGGAGCCGCGGACCCTCCGAAAAAAAGCATAAATCTGCGCGACCTTTTATTTTGCGTCAAAGTTCGCAGGCGGCACCGCTCCCCCCCAGCCCCTCACCCCCCCCGACCCACACACACACACACATATTAATTATTTGCAAAACTGCAACAGATGGGCGCATTAAAATCTGGATTCTTTCCTACGCGGCATCAAAGAATCTCTCCTTCCTCCCCCCCGTTAATCCCGCCGCCGGCCCGCTGCCCCCCCCCCACGTCTCCCCGGCCCCGCGCAGCCCCCGCGCAGGAGAGCGAGGCGCCCCGGCGGCACCGGCGCCCCCGCGGCCCCCCCCCCCGCCGCCGGGGGGGCCCCCCCCCCCCCCCCCCCCGCCCCGGGATTGCCATTTAAGTTTCCTCCTTAACCTGTTACTTTCTCCGGGCGCTGACAAAGCCCCGGCGGCGGGCTGGCAGGTGCCTCCCCGCTCCCCGCGGCGCCGCCGGGCGCGCTCCGCTCCCCCCGAAAGGGCTGAGACCTGGCCTGACATTTAGTGCCTACTTGAATGTCACAACGCTCCTCGCAGCATTATGCACGGCTCCTATTCATAAGAGGTCGATTAGAGCACAAAATGGCAGGTCTCTTAGGCACTTGAATCTCACAAGTTTGACACATGGTATGCATCAGCTAACTTTGATTAAAAAAAAAAAAAAAAAAAGAGAGAGAGGGGGAAGTTTACAAATTACACCACGATTAGCCGGGATCCTGCGGGGGGGAGGAAGGGGGGCGGGGGGGGGGGGGGGGGGGGGCGCGTTTAAAGTCACTTCGGCAAAGTTTGCTCCGCAGCAAGCCTTTAAAACAAAAAGTTTCTGGGCAAGTTAAGGGCAGGGTCGGTGCGGGCTGGGGACGGCGGGCGGCGGGCGGCCCCCGGGCAGCGTCGCGGCCGCCGCCGGCACTCGCCTCCCCTCGCCTCGCCTCGCCTCGCCCGCCCGCTCCTTTTTTGTAAAGTAACGGTTTTAAAAGAAACGAGAGAGAAAGAGGAAAAACGTAGGGTTTTCTTCAGGCTAAGTTCTATAGCGCCATTCAATGGCTTCTCCGCTCCTTTCATTATTTTCTGCTTTTCCCCTGACAGCCCTGCTTGCAAACGTCACTGCTATGGATATTTAATTATACTGTATTTTTTTAATCACGGTGGAAAACGCAGGCCCCATTGCGATGATTAAAAAGAAATAAAAAAAAAAAAAACATACTCCGGACTGACTTTGGAGCCTCTTTGATGGCTCGCGGGAGCCTCCCGGATCCTCCAAAACCCCCTTTTTTTACCTTTGTCTTTCTTACCTTAAAATCTAAAGCAAAGCGTAGAAGAAACTCCCGCACGTAAACGGAGCGTTGTAAAAGATTGTGTTCAATGAATAATGAAGCATGTCCACATGATTGACTTGATCATTTTCTTGTGCGGAGGGGGAAAAGTGCGGCGCGGGGCTGCCGCGGCCGCCCGCTCCGGGTAGCCCTCCCAACTGCTTCCAGCACATCCCGAGCAAAGAGCGCTTTATTTTAATCTGTCTCTTTTCAGAATAACCCCCTTCATTGATACTGATCACCCAACATCACAAGACATCCCCATCTCTCAGCGTGGACTCCCCCTATCTGGTAGGTGAAATGCATTGTACCATTAAAAAAGCACTCCATTGTCGTCTTGGCATAATTCACAGCAACTAGATAGGTCTTGCGGCATTTAGCTTTGATGAGCCAAAAGCTGAACCCTTGATATAATAATCTACAAAGAATGGTCTGTGATCGTCCATTTTTTCTCCCTGTCTGGCAACTAAGAAACCATTTAACACGGCGCAGCTTGGTCGTGACCTTGAGCCCGTGTAAACACCCCGAGGAGCCCGCGCCGCTCCGCAGCCCCGCGGCCGGCGCCGCTGCCCGCGCCCCGCGCAGCCCCCGCGCCCGCGCAGCCCCCGCCCGCGCCCCGCGAACCCCGCCGAGCCCCCGGGGGCAGCGCCGGGCTCCACAAAGCGCCCTCCTTACCTGCTCCCGAAACTACGCAAAGTCTCTTTCTCCTCAAAAAAAAAAACTCCCGGGGAAACCTTGGTGGACAGGGGGACCGGAGCATCAGTCACCGCTCCGGCGTTTAAGAGAAGTAATCAGCGATAAAGTGACGTTGATCTGCACTGTAACCTTGTGGCGTATTTAATGTAAATAAGCCAGTTATGTTGCCAATCGCATGCATACAAACACATAAAGGTCCTCAGCGTTGCATTTTGATTCTTTCCATTAGAGCCGACTTTATTTACATACACTATTTAGGGGATCATGATAATTCTAAAACAATACTAGTGCCAAATGATTATGAAAATATGATTTTAATTAATCACGTAGTAGGCAAGGAAATTAGCATACGGTAATTAAACTTAGAGAAAAACGTCATGGAGGTTCTCTGCCTTATGGGTTCGGAATAATCATTAAACGATGGGTTTTCAGGACTTAATTATCAAACAAATAACTTTTTTAAAGCAACTTTACAAGGTTTATCCGCAGGGCAACGATTTAGTAAATAATATATAACCAAGCAAACAAGGTGCAAATGTGACTGGTGAAATAGGTTGTGTTTCTACAAAGCAGAAAGGGGGGGGGGGGGGGGGGGGGAAGCTGAATAATGCAATTATGGATTCTGTGTCCCATAGTTGACAAAAGCATGGTGCCTCAATAGACTCTTTGTTATGGGATTATATAATGATTGTGGTGTAATTATGGGAAAAAAGATTTAGTAATAATAAAAAGTATCAAAATACACCAATGAGCAGCTTGTTTTAAAGAAAAGGCTTGCATGTGACATTAGGGGCATGTTAATAACAAAAAGCCAGGATCCGAAAGGGTTGACAAATAAAAAAGACTGTGATGCGCATGATTAAGAAGCGATGGAGACAGATTGATTATTCAAAATGCCGAGCCACAGGGACACTTAAAACATTGATTCAGGTAAGACTAGTTTCATCTTGACTGAAATGAGTTCCCTGAAGATGACTGGCATACATTTTAAATCAGTTTACTACATAAAAAGCATAACATCACAAGCTGAAACCTTCTAGTTAAAATAGGAGTCCAAGAACAAAAAAAGTTTATGTTTGTGGCAATTCCCAGAGGGACTATGGAATTGCAGAGGAAGGGGTATAGATTAATTAGCTCTTCCTAAACACTGGACTTAAATGTACCCATCTTTTACAACCCCTAGCCTCTGTTTCTGGATTCCGTGGTCCAATCCCACTTCTGCAGGTTATGGGGGTGACATTAATAACCCTAAAGGTACAATGGAACTTTTTTTTTTTTTCCTCTGAAACTGCAATAAATTAACTTTCTATGATAACTGAAAAATTAGCAAGGCTTTTCCAACTGATTTTTTAAGTGAAGTTTATAAATAGTTGTTCAGAGCTATTCAATGTTAAAAAAAAAAAAAAAAAAAAAAAAAAAAAAGATTCCCATGCCTATACGAAAAAGTTTAGGAATTCACTCTGCATTTTCCAATTTGATGTGTCTGAAATTCTCTTTGAACAAATTCCAAAATACAAGTTTTTTCTATAGAAATTAGCATAGCAATCACATCAATAATATCACTATCTCTATGGGAATGATAACTGGAGCAGTGGGGGTGTTCTTTATTTCAATTCTTCGTGGATCAACTGATTATATTCTGTCTTCTTTTGAACTTGTTATTGTAAGTCAAGTGATTCTTTATAAGTGACAGCCCTGACAAAGAGACGAGGATGGGAAAGCAGGTCGAAAGGAAGTCGCCATATGGACTTTAAAAAAGGCACTTTTTAAACAAGATAATGGGGAAATGGATGTTGCCTTTTAACCCTGTCAAGGCTGAACATTATTAGCAGTCTCATAAAGGAATGAGCTATACCTTTTTTTTAAAACATCAGATTTCACCTTATGATTTCCATGACCTAGGGCTTCATAATACAAACCACATAGGAGGCAGTGGCATTGCAGAGGCGGGGGCCAAATCAAGCACCTGGAATCACTGGCAGACAGATTTCAGAGCACCGCACAAAGAGTTACACAAGAATGAGAGCTCAGGAAAACCCCATGGTTCTTTTTCCTGAAACAAAGATAAGAATATTGACTAGAGATAGGTGAAACAGCAACTGACAGCAGAGGAGCTTTAGACATCTAACTGGGATTTCCTGTTCCTCTGGCTAAGTGCATGATGCTCATTTAATCACAATGAATAGAGTGAAAACGAAGCATGAGCATGAGGACTTTGACTCTGATCCTTGCAAAAATTGAAGTATTTCTTCTCCCCTTTCTGTTCTGGAGGGATCAGGAATTTCCTTCCAGAAACTTTCAAGTGGGCAGAGATTAAGAACCAACTCCCAGGAAACTGAGATTAAGTACTAAACCCTCGCTAAACTGAGGGCAGAGCTGTGGTCCACCACTGGTGAATGTCCAGTCAATTTTTTTTTTTTTTTTATAGTCATCTGGATGGTGCAGATGACCATCCAACTCAACTCTACAGGAAGAAGATGTCAACCAAAGAGTTCTCAAAATCTGGAAGAACAAGCTACCATGGGCAGGCAATGGTCCTGTCAGGGGAGGACACTGTTAAGAAGAATCATCAAAACCCTTTTCCACAAGGCCTCATAGACATGATTATTTGGGCTGGGAAGGCCAAGCCTTCCCAAAATGGACCACAAAGAGATGCCCTAACTGAGTACATCCTAAAGACAAGAGACCTCCAAATTTTATTGACTCAGTGACAGGCTCCAGCACATAAGCGATATATACAGGCTTAATGGGATTCAGAAGATCTCAGACATGAGCTCAGGGATACTTTGCTCCAGCCTCTTTAAGAACTCATAGTACTCCCAGACACCATCAGCGCTTTTGTAGTTCCCTCCAGTATTCCTTCCTGTTCCTCCCCATCTTTTCGGTGCTGTTCCTTCCTCCTCCTCTTGCATCCAGAGACAGATCTTTTCTCTTCAAAGCCTTCATGCCCTCTCAACTGTCCCCAGTTACTTCTCCAACTTCTTTGGTTGATTTTATTCCCTTCTGTACCTCCTCCATGAGTAAGCAGGAATACACTGCTTCTTTAGAACTTGGCAAAAACACTACAGAGAGGGAAAGAGCAGAAGAGATGTATGTTGTTTGCCTAACTCTGCAAGGTCCTTGCACTGTCTTAGAGCATAGTGGGTACCTTCTCTGGGAGTGGAAGCTATCAGCTACAGACTTGTCCAACCTCAGAAAGTACGATGAGATGAAACGAGAGCCGAGTTCTTTGGCCAGGCAAAATTACCTTTCCCCTAGATTTCTACCTTTGTGGAATGACAGCTTTTTGGAAGATCTCATTTCAAACAGACCTAAATAAGAGGGAAGAAAATCCCAAATCTCACAAGTTTGATGAGCCCAAAAAAAGCTCAGGTGGGAGGAGTATTTTATGAGGCTTCACATCAGAAAGTAGCAAAAGACAAGTGGTCATACAGTAATTTACACAATGGGTGGGGGAGAAACGTTAGCTTTATATATTTAAATATTTATAAGTTGTTTGCTTTATGAGAAAGGACTGAGGAATAATCCTGCCTTTGTTCTTAAAAAGTGTGATCAGCATTTCCTTCCTAAAGAGAGGTGATAAGCAACTGGGCATTCTTTTAACAAAGGCTGCAGAAGCCCATTGAAAGCTTAATGCCTTTAGGAGGGGGTCTCTTTTCTGAGGAAGAGCAGAACATCAGGTCTTTAATATTGATAAGGAAAAGCACATAAAAGGAATCATCTAATAGCAGAGACTTTAAATAAGGAATTTCAGAAAACTTACAGTAAATGTTTCAGCAAACTCTGGAACAGGTGGTGCGATCTACATGGCAGTCTGAGCCAGTGAAAACACAAGTCATCCAGCAAGAAAGTCGCTGAAGCATGGTTCAAGAAGACATAAATAAAACACTTTCACAGGAAAAAGGGAAACCCCTTCCAAAACGCCTGTTACAAACATGGGGGTTTCCTGGGCAGAACCCCAGCAAACTGACAAGGTGGATGGAGGTTTTCCCACTCATACAGACTGTGTAAGAAAGCTTCCTAGAAACAGGACGCTGAGATCCCAGCTTTCAAAACAGACCAGAGGCAGAACCCATTTGAGAACAAGCTGTCTATTTCCCAGGGGCCATAGACAAAATAAGTATCTGAATAGATTTGATCACAAAAATTGTATCTACCATTACCACAGGGGTCCAGTGGTAGAGGTAATCAGAATGTGTAAAAAAAAAAAAAAAAGGGGTGGAGTGGGGTGGGTTTAGGAGGTAAATCTGCATCCTCAACATACCAGTCAACTATCATGGAGCCTAACACCACAAACAAGTTGCATGGGTCAACTAAAAGCATATACTAGGGCCAGGAGTCTGTTTTGGCCACTTCTTGTGACAAAGTCATTGCAACAATTCGTCAAAACACAGCCACCAAGAAAGGATCCAAAATAAAGTACAAAATAGACAGCAGAAAAATGTGCAATGGAAGAGGCATCTAACACGCGGCCAGCATGGAGGCACACCTCCCTCTCATAGCTCTGGCAGCGCTTACCCTTTTCCTTTGCAAAACAAGGGCAAAACTGGAATGAAGAGGAAAAAGTCCTTCAAAGTATTATTGAGACTGACAGACTGGTACATGACTTTGGAGCTTTTATAGACAAAAGTGGTCACCTTTGTATTTCTATAGAACATAAGAAGCTGAGTAAAGTGGTGAAAAATAAAGGTTCCTTCTTTTTTTTTCCCCCAAAGTGAAAGACATTTTTTACATTAAATAGTGAACAATGTTCTCAATAGATCCACCTAGTGGAATCGAGCAAATTCTGCTTCCAGAATAAAGACACAGCTTTTATAACCCCATGCAAGACATACTTCTGTGACCGTCTCCCATTCAGCACAACAGGGGCTCAGATATCCTCCAAAAGAGCAAGAGTGAAAGGTGCAGTAAGTCTCAGTACAAGCACAGTATAGAAGATCAGGAGACAACTGTTGCTCCAGGATTTAAACTTTAACATTTAAATTTATGTGGGATTAGTATAGCAGGTCTACTTCCCCAGCTATAATCACTAGGAATTATGATTGACCAAGAGGAGAAAGAGCTGCAAAAAATATCGAAAGTAATAGCTGAACTTCAACTTTAAAGTGCGTTAGCACTGACCTAGCTCTTGGAGCAAATTCACATATAGCCTGTTCTCAGGCTGTCAGAGCTCTTCAGGAGCTATTTAAAAAAGATGGTGAGTTCCTACCTCTGAGATAAGGCTCAGGAATAATTTTTTGGATAAGCATTTCTTCTTCTCAACTAATCTAACCAATATACCACTTTTCACCACTTATCTGAAACTTCTCCCATTTCTCTCCATCCTTGTCCCAAAGATCACAGCAAACCCTAGGCTTCTAATGATTATAACCTTGTGGCTCACCCCAGCACTCAGGCCGCTTTCCCTTATTGATGAATACCAGTATTCCCCACCAGTTGCTTTGATGGATCCCCTGTTCCACCCCAGTACTCCCTGTCCTCTGCTGGTTGCACACAGCCTTCCCGCTGCCTGTGCCACGCAGCCCTGCCTGCACCTCCATCCCGCATGCGGGCTGCCCGCCTGGTTGCCTCCACAGTCACCTCAGACGTCGCCATGTTTAACCTGTTGTGCTATCAGAAAATTTGCAGATTAACGCCTAAAGCAGACAGCTAAATTTTAAAGATCTGCTGAAAATTTTATATCTTACCTCTTAAACTATAGTTTCACAGTTTAAGCCCTGCGTTACAGTAATTAAGGCCATTTCTCCAGTGCTACCTTCACCATCTGACTTTGCCTTGGCCCATCTGCAAGGCACACTGCTTACGTGTGGCAGACCTCTCTGCAAGCAGGTGCGGGGCTGTTCCCTGGTTGCAAGTTACCTCACGCTTTGTGGGTGCTGACGGCAAGGAACACTGCGCTGTATTTGTTGTCATTGAACTACAGTATTGCCTCATATACAGCTGCTTCAGTAGGTGCCAGTGTCTGGACAGAAATACCTTGTCTCCACCAGTTTGGTGCCTCAGGCTGAAGAAAGGCAGGGATATTTTGGGAGGATCTTAAGGATCAGAGGTCCCTGGCAGACCATGAGCCACTTTTGGGGAGGTTTTTCCAAACAACGCAGTGACCAAAGGTGTCTCTCCTCAGTGGTCCAGCGCACAGGCCGCGCTGTGGGGCAGCCTCAAAGATGGCGCCTCCCCCCTTGCCTCAGCAGCCTCCCCGCCCTTCTGGGCCTGCCATCTTGGCAGCGCCGTCCCCAGAGCCTGGGCCATGCCAGGCCGCAGTGTGCCAGCGCCAGGGCTATCCCCGGCAGCACCACCTCATGGTCATGGCCACCAGGAAACACTGCCACAGCCCCGCTGTGTGGGGAGGGTGAGGGCTGAGAGACTCGGGGACAGGGCAGAGCTCACCTGCAGCGTCACCTCAAAACACAGCCATCCTTGCCCCGCCAAGCCAAAATACAGTGCCCTACCCTCAGTCCACAGGGGCATGATGGCGGCAGAGCCAGCATGGCATGCCCTTGCCTCCTGCTCCCACCTACCCCCAGGGACACTGCCCAGGGGATATACAACAGGCTCTCTTTAAAAATAATAATATTCCTAAAGCTCTTATTAACTGCCACTGCTATGTGTGTCTGAAAAGCCACGGTTTATGCCCAGTGGGTTGTTGTACCCTTGCCACAACCAGCTATTCAGTTCAAGCCATAGCTGCTCACGGGCTTTCCTCCATCTTCCCCATCTCCGGAGTCTCCAGCATGGCCATGCTCGGGGAAGCTGGGGCACACCGACCCACAGAGTCCCCCCGCCAGGCACCGGCGGTAGGAGGGCAGTGGAGAGCGGCTGGGCCTGGAGCCAGGGAATGCGAGAGGTTCAGCGCAGCCAGAGTGAGCACGGTGTGGCACAGACACCTGGAGAAAAGCTGGAATGGAGATTCAGTGTTGTCACTTTGCCTGAGAACTGTTTTTATCAATTCCAAATAATACTTATGTCTCCATTTTTTTTTCCTTTTCCCCTAACTAGTTTTAATGAAAAGCACACACTTTGCTTTTTTCTCATTTTGCCCACTTGGCCATGAGCTCTACTGCTGCACCTGCCCCTTGAGAGGGTTGCTCTGGATGTCCAGGTACACTGGCACAGGACCAAAAAAAAAAATCTGTTAAAACTGATGCCTGAGAGCATGAAAAATAATTTTCTGGAGGGAGGCACTGCTCCACGTGCTCTGTCCCCCAACTTTGCTGTTAGGGAGGCTCTAGCATGAGCGTGGTGTCTCTTCCAGCCCCGGCTCACTGGCATGGAGAGGACTGGTGCTGGATGAGCGTGGGGACTGCTCTCTCCCGCTGGCAATGCACCGTGCTGCTCCACAGGTCCTCTTGCAGGGTTGCTTTCTGAGACTGCTAATAAAGCAGAGAGGACTATCTCACATCATCACAGGAGACCGGACACTTGAAAGTGATTTAGGCAATGTCCCTGGAGAGCTGCAGAGGCTCTGAGAGTAGGACAAAGGACTGCACTGGCTATGATATGTATGTGAAAAATATACATCAATACAGAGTGACACCAGTGCAGAGCAGAACATCTGAAAACTGATGAAGTGGAGAGCTCTCTGTGTAATGCAAAGCACCTGAATGATGTGTGTACACACAAAGATTTGTTCAGCTCTGCTCATATCCAGCCCTCTTGGACAGTTGGATTTGATTTGCCATTTTCCTGCCAAAATATTGTTGCTATACCTCAGCACCTGGCCTTTCTTCAAAGAAATTGCGTACGACTCTCCTGTCCTCACCTAAACCAGTCCAGAATATGAGTTCAGGAGAGGCTAAAGGGACCTTCTTTAATAACAAACATGTTTCTAATAATTTAAAGCCTCAAAAATAAAGACTTCTTGTTTCTTTCAAAATTTCCTCTGCTTCCGTAATTCCGTTCATATATAGCTGTTTCCTCACCTATTTCTATCCATCCTTGAAACAAGGACTGCTATAATCAACACACTAGCTTAGAATGAGAGGGTCACATGACATGAAGCCAATTATCTCTGTCTGCACAGCCAGCAGAGGGAGGCAAAGAGTATAATTATTTCTACTTACATAATTTTAAACAGAATTTTAAGGATTTCTTAACCAAATGCAAAACTGGTTTCCTAAAAGGTAATACTTTAAATGGTTAAGATATAGCCATTTCCTGCAAAATTTTACAATAACAAAGGTGATATCAAAGAACACCAGCACTATGACCTTTATAATTTCCTTTCTCTCTGTTAAGCTCAAAAATCTTTAAGGCTTTGGCTATTTATTTGCAATTTTCTCACTTAACCAAAAGTTTTATTCCCAGATAGTAATTAATTTTAGACCAGAAACTTGGGTCTTGTTTTTCTGGAAAGAATCTATGCATAATCAGATGAATTTGAAGGTAAACCATCTCTCTGAAACAACTGGGAAGTAACACAGAAGTGTAGGAGTTGTCTTCAGATGGTTGAAAGCTTGCTTTAACCAAACAGATGAGAAAGGACCGCGCTCTTCATTGAGCATTCATCGCTCCTTCTAGCTACGTATATTTACCCCACGGAGGAGAAAAAACATAAGCAGGATGGAAACTTCGAAGTTAAAAATTAAATGATGGAAGAAAAAGCGGGAAGTGAAAGGGATGAAAGTAAAAACTGAGGTATTCTTATGCCCTACAAATAAGCAATAACAAAAACAAGGAAAACAAGGCTCCTAGTTTTCTAGTTTGATAGGAATTCTATGAAAGCCTCAGAGAATTCAGTCAACTTACCCATTTTCCAGGAACATTGCAAGTTTAGGGCTCTTTTTAATTCTTAGTCCATTTCATCTTTACGTTGGATTTAAACTTCAACCGGTGCTATTTAAGAGCATCGTTTTAAGATATAAGTTACAAACTGGAAGAGCCCTCAAGGATCACAAGGCATGAGCATGCATGGCCATGTTGTTTTACACCTCTTTAGCCAGGACTTGTCATTCTGAAATCCTACAGATGTGCTAACAGCTGCAGAGGTGGGTAAGGAGCCAGAGCTGCCCGCTTGCTGGAGCCATGCCAAGGAAGTATTACCTATAGCGCTAATGAGGAAGAAGTGGCTGGGACGGGATAGATCTCAATTCACCAAGAATGGGAGCCACTGCATGGGGTAACCTGCCATCCCCATAGAAGTAGCTTGCATGGGGCTTCTAAGCCCATGCTGCCAAACTGCGTTTGTAAAAAATGCAAGGTTTTTTTCTGTTTCCACAGTAATTTAAGCTGGAAGCAAATCCTCAAAAGCAGAAATATACACCTAGCAAAATCAGTGAAGCTCAAAGACTGTGCAAATTGCACAGAGGTGTGAATAGGACTTGTTATGTCTTTTTAGGCATCAAAATATACCTAACAATGTGTTTCCAACCAAGCTCACAGGCATTTTAAAATATGCTGCACCATTTTACCTCCTCTCCACCCTGTGCTTGGACATGCCGATATATGAGCAGCAATGTAGGTTTGAGGTATGTCTTTGTGCAAATAGGCTCATGTTACTTCTGCAGTCTGGGTTTTGCAAGCATTGCATGACTGTAATTCATTTCCAGAATATGGCCCACTGACAAAATTTAAGGTACACTAGTGAAAATCTTGAATAACGCCTTGGAAGCTAAAACTAATCACCACTTTAGAAATCCAAAGGTGATGAGCTTATCTGGTTAATAATAAGCTTTTAAAGAAAAAGTTATCAATCTGTATTTAACCAATAGACGGGAACTGGTTCAAAAAGAGTCTTTCCAATCCATCAGGTAATGAATGCCTATTAAAAAACTATAAATAAGCATTCACCCGAGAGCTTGGAATGGCACTTTGAGAGCCTTTCTGGTCACTCAGGTAAATAATGAGTTTTATATAACCTTTCAGCAAAGATTTTTTTGTAAATGAGGAGATGAAATGCAGAAAAGCTTCTGATTAATGTTAAAGGTGGGGTACAAGACAATGCACAACTGGGAATTCAAAGTTAAAGCTGGCATTGTTGTTCATGCACATTGTTTCCTCTAAGGGCTCAATGTTAAAGACTCTGTTGTCTTTACTTCAACTTGCTTGTGATGGTTTCAATTGAGGATTTTATTTATATATGGCATTTACATTGATGAGTATTTTGTACATTATCTGTTCACCCAGGAGCCACTAAAGTCAGTAAGAATTGTAGAGAAGGGCAGGGTGGAGGCCCCTATCTAATGTGCAGTCACCAGTGAAAATGATTACAGTGGTCTCTCATCACAGTCCCTATCAAATCTGCAAGCACTGTGTTTGCTCGAATCTTATCATAATGGGAAAAAAGTTCCCTCCCCAAACCCCAACTTTCTGGTATCTCATTCTGTTGATATTTACTACTCTCCAATAAAATCACTCGTATCAAATATTTTGAGCTTTCTTGATGACTAAGAAAAAATATACCCATAAAGAGATCCATCAATGATCTTAAAATCAAATAACCTGGCAACCAGGATATATGACAAAATTAAATGTAAGCCCTTTCCTGGATAGCAGTACAGTCCTCCCTAAAGAATTGCTCATCAGCTGTCCTCAACAGCTAACACCCTAGGACAAGAAGAGAAAAATGGGTTTCACACCCTGAAGGTTAACAAACTTCATTTATTATATACTCAGAGAATGAAGATTGTACCACAGGCTCAGGATGAAAAAGGGAAACTTCTCCCAACTATAACCATGGCAGTGTTTCACGATGAGATAGACATTTAAAAAGGTTAAAATGCAAACCAAGAGGGGAAAAAAAATGTATGGTGTTTGTATTCAGCAGAGATCTTTCCTGACCCTCGTGATTCTAAAGAAATATATCCTTCCAATTGTTCCATATTGTGTTAAAACATATTTTTTGCATTTATTAATAATTCAAACATGTTGTTGTTTAAAAAAAATATTCACATCATGTGCTCATAGTTTCCATATACATATGTCAAACTTTATTTTGTTTTACCATTATAATCTATGAATGGATTTACCCTTTGTTTCTGTTTTCAAATCTCTGAGGAATGTTTGATTAGGTAGGAGGGTTTGTTTTATGCATTACTTGTTCATCATTGCACAAGTGCAAAGGCTAAACAAAGTTGGCATACTTCATACTGATTGGTGGAAACAGTGTAGTTAAACAGTGTAGTTAATACAAGGGAATGAGTAATTTCTCACCCCAGCTAATCAGCTGCACAATAGCTATGTATCAGGCAGCACCGCTATATATCAAAAATGCATTTTAAGGTAGCTTGTAGCATACATGATTATCTAGTGGTATCTGTTACAATCATTTCATATTAACACACTCCTCCTGTATTTATTTAATAAAACCAATCTTGTGTGCAGCAGTCTATATGCATAACCAGCCAGAATGCTAGAAATTATCAAGTTAATTGCAAACCCAGGAATGTTGTAGCTGGTATATAATGGAAGATATGTCCAGGTTGTTCCAATTTAACAATGTCAGGTGAAAAAGAAAAGCAAGAACACCGAAGATGACAAAACAGCTTCTGCTGCACTGAAGAACTTAAATCAATTTCATAATTCTATATCTATCACTCCGTACATCTATAACTAAGAAATAACAAGATAAATACATTGTAATATTATTTACCAGATGTCTTCTGCATTAACGCTTTTTCCATCCTTTTGCGATGAGCTGTACTTTATTGCAACTTGTAAACCTGTCATTCCCGAAGAAGGTATTTTTAACAGTTCAGCGTCAATACAAGTTCGGAATGGTATCCCTCTGTTAGAAAACAAGGTTGGGTTCAGTAGGAGTTAACATTAACAATTCAAGAGCCTGTAGGAGAAATTAGAAACATGAGTGCTCCATAATGATGATAAAATCAAACTGGCAAATAAATGTATTCTCAAATGTCATAGTAAGAAAATGGATGAATATATGCAACTAAAATGGTCTCTTAAATTTCAAGTGCATGGCCAGGATTCTCAAGAACTTGCTCCTAAATAGAAGAAGCTGAATTAGAAATCTATCAAGTAATCTCACTACTGCATATCTGCGCATGTAATGCAAACTTCGTGAAGTCCACAATTTCACCCTACTAGACTAATCCAAAGCCCAGTGGGATCTATTCCTCTGAATTTGATGAGTTTTGGATCAAGCCTTTTGAAGATAAGGAGTGAGCTGGAAACAAAATGATGCCATAAATCAGAATGAGTGGTACAGAATTAAGTAGTACAAAATATAGCTTTCAGTAGTATATTATGCTAAGGTTATAAAATAAAACAAAACAGCACAACTATTGATGCATAAACAGTAAGGAGGAAGATACATAAATATTTGTGTTATTAAGGAATTAGTGAAATTGCAGTGCTTCGCTTTCTTAAAAAATTTAGGCTCTATTTTGATATTCACACTTAAGGAAACACTTTGCCTCTGATAAAACCAAGTGGATAATTAAAAATTATAATATTAATTGTACCCTTAACACAGATAAGTAAACTTGGCAAGAAAGTTTTAATGAGTTAAAGTGAAAAGGCAATGTCTAAATTAACTGAGTAAATTGGCAAAGGGAAATTTATTGTATATACTGACCCCTTTAACTTGTTTTAATGTCTGAATTTGAACTACATAGATTAGTTTTCATTACATGATACATTAAATTATAAGGATAAAAGAATTCCTCTCAGAATATGCTTTTTAGGACAGGTAGCAGTGCTTACAAATTAATTGTCCAGTAATACGTTATGATAGTAACTTGAAACCCACAGATTCAGTAAAGATTCCCCGGGAAAACGCCAGCTATAGGAATATCTTTAGAGAGTCAACATAAAAGGCGAAAACACGATCATACTGAACTTTGTTAAAAATGCAAATAGTTCCACAGCATATTGTAGCTGTAGGAATTCCCAGTGCTCTGGGAGACCTTGGCTCCTGCAAAGCACATCTGCCACGTGCCACAGCCCAGAGGTGTGGGGAGGGCGACGTCCAGCTGCACGAGTACAGCTCAGATACACATACGGGTAAGAGAAGCTGAAATGGTTGATCTGCTATCAGCTGAAAAGACGCTACATGCTTATGAAAAGTACATGGCACATTCCAGAACAACTTTTGGATAAAACAATTCACTGCCAAATCTTGACTGAAATAACTGTGATGTAAAAGCCGACATAGATGTATACCCCATAGGGAGCTGTCTGACTGTATCAGTTTTTAATGTATCTTTCCGTTAAATCAAAGATCCAAATGCTAAATCTAGCACTGGGGGACATCAAGGGAATTTGTGACGTTCCTCAGAGGAGTCGGTGTCCATAAACTAATGAATGGATAAAACCGATCTCAATGTTTAGTTTCTGTGACAAATATAGTATTGATGATATTTTATTTAACTGTTTCATCACACCATACTTTTGAAAATTTAACAAAATAGAAACTGCTCACACAGAAATACACTGCAACAGATACTGGGATTATGTATATAATTATGAAACAGGCACTGCAAAAGACCATAATATATCATGATTTAGAAGTTCAGACCTTTCAGCTCCTACTAAATACTGTCAAGCACCAAGAAGTTCTGAGCCAGAACCAACTGAAAACAACTGAAAGATTTCCATTTGCTTTAATAAGCAATGAATCAAATCCATAAAAATGAACAAAACTAGTAAATGTGCTGTTGCTCAGAGTGGCTGCTAAATAAGTATATAAATGGCATTTCTCACTCTGAATCTTCTAATTCTGGAAGGCACATAGCAAAACCAAGAGAAGGTGGAGACTGTACATATGGGTAAGCTGCTAGTAACTCAGTTACATGCTGTAACAGTGCAGAGCAGACGGTCCGTAATGAGTAAACTTCAGGATGTTCAGTTCAGACACATGGCAGACACGGAAATTCAGTTCAGCTAAGTCTACCAGCAAATGCTCACCTAAGCCTCCTGGAGGGCATTTAACTGCAGCACCCACTTTCTGCTCTTACCTTCAGGGTGGTAACCCCCTGCCAGCCCAGTGGCAGCCCTCTTGCCTGGGGACACACCACCCTTCCCTCCTTGGTACCCTGTGGAGGAAACCCAGCTCCTGCCCACCAGCAAGCCCTCGCAGTGCCCACAGTGGAGACCCCCTTCCTACTCAGAAGAAGAAAAAGGCTTTTTACAGGTCCCTCATACATAGCTGGCCTAAGGAAAACAGGGACATTTCAGATTTGTGGTTCAAAGGCGCATTATTCATGTGCATTTTGGGGGCTAGGGTGATGACACCGGAATGCACACAGAATCACGTTGGAAAGGAGGAAGAAGTGTTACCTCAGCCACAGCCAAACTGTAAATGGGAACGGGGAGACTGGGGAGCTTTCTGCTGTTCATTCAATATACCATGAAGTATCAAAAATCTCTTTTACTTGCTTTTTCCACCTCCCTTTTGAAAAGGACCGGAATTACAACCAAGGACCTAATAACTTGCTATGAACAGTGGTATTTGTTGAGGCATGCAGTTTCCAAATGGGAATTTGGGCTTGTTTTTATTCTTCACTTAACACTTCCCCTGCCCAGCGCAGACGTTTGCACTGGTGGTGTTCCGACTATGACAACATACAGAAAGCACATGGCTTAATAACTTCAACTTTAACAGACCCGTGGCTTCTAACAATGCGATTGCAGAGGAATTTGCCCTAAACAAAGCCTAAATACAGAAGCACCCATCACAGTTAGCAGCAGTTAATGTCTTCTCAGACTGCTACGTGCCTTAACCACAACCGGAGGGATCTCATCTAGCGGGGGGAGAGAGGGACACCTGCATGTGATGGCAGGATCCTCAGCAGGGGTGTTACAAGCAATGGCGTCACGGCAATGCAGTGTGAGCGTTTGGTTCCCTACAAAACGTGACTGGGATCACTGCCTCCCAAAAAAGCTCACACAACACAGCTCAAACAGCAGGGAAGAAGCACTGAAAAACCCACAAGAATTGAGTCTATTAGAAATATTCTCACTTGTCCTGTTATGACCCACATAGGAAAACTTTGGAAAAAGCACGTCTCGCACCCAAGGAAGGGCGGGGGTGCAATGGATTCAAAGTGGTGCTTCCCCGAGCCTTCCCAACACATCCGTTGGGCACGTCCCCAAGGTGCCACCAGCTGCCCCCGCAGCCAGCCCTGTAGCAGCCTGCCAGCCCAGCCATAACAGGTATCTCCCCCTTTCCTGTGTGCCTGTGCACCATCCCCAGCCTTCCTCCTCCTCCAGAGGAGGACAGCACCATGGCAGTATGGTACCCACTCATCCCAGCTATTGCCACCACTGCAGGTTGCATTGACAATGTGGTGGTTTACAGGTCAATACCAAAGTATTAATAAATACAGTGGAATTGCATACAGAGCAGGGGCATGTGTATTTCATAATATAAATGAATAATTTTCAAAATGTAAAGGTACTAAAGCACGTTTTCACTTTGTGCTTTATGACACCTGCAATATTTTGGCCCAACAAATTAAGATTGACATTTAAAAATTACTAAGAAGTCTATTTCTCCTGTCAGCACAGGCCTAGAGCATCCATCATTGCTGGGGAGCGCTGAGTGCACACACTGAGGGGAGGAGAGACCCTTAAAGGTTTGAACATAAACCTTGTCTACAAATAAGCCAGGGAAACTTGAGGAGCCATATCCTGTTAAAGTCACAACCACCATTTTTGAAGCCACAAGTCAAGTGTATTTGCTATTTGCCTCTGAGCAAAGTTATAATAATAAGCCATAAGGAGAAAAGAAAAAGCATAAGAGGAAAAAAATCCCTCTTCCAAACTTAGTGTATCACCACAAATCTGTTAACTCTATGTAAGAGGCAACCTAAGGGTATCAAGTTTAAAAAGCACAGAATCAATAAAAAGTCATTAAAAATCAATGTATGAACTGGTTTGCATGCCCTCAGCCATCACTCCCAGGCACTAATGCTCTAATAATTCTCAATTGATATGCACAGAATATGCCAATTTAAATTTATTGGAGTACTTCAAATTTTTAAGTGCTTAACTTTGGAAAAGATTGGCTTTATGGGGCCAAAGCAGTGAAGAATGATCAGAAATGTTTAGAATGCCTTACATTTTCAGTATTTTGAAAGAGATTAAAGGAGTAGACTTATGAAATTAAGAATGATTTAAAAATCATTGGATCACTTAAAATTGCTACAAATGCTTGGATCGCAAATAATATTGGTAGTTAGTACACATGCAATGAAAGGGGTCTATTCTTACATCAATGCCCAAATGAGATCTCCAATAGCATTAGGGAGTTATACACATATGCCAAAGAGAAAGGGAACCACTTGCATGTGCACAGAATGTACAGTGATTTCGAGTGCAAGACAAACCCTTACTACCGAGAATCCCCTGAGCCTTTCCAGATTAAACTGATTTCAAAATGTAATATGACTGGAAATTGACTCTCTGGTTAGAAATTCTGGTTGATATTAATTTTTATTTCTGGTAGACAATAAAACATTTTGCAAAAGACTCCTGTGTAAACATCTGTAAATGCATGGAAATCCACAGCAGAGGGCAAGCCGTGGTCCCCGTGCGCAGAGCGGATGGGAGCCATGAGGAAGGCTGCAAACTCGGGTGCTGCGGGAGAATCCTGACCCCTTGGGAACACTGACCTGTTGTTCGAGCTCCTACTGATTCAGGATTTTCACCTATGGTTTTAGAAATCTTCTATGACTTTTGTAGATGCTAAAATATTTGTTGTATCCCAAAGCCTAGCCCTGGAAGGGTTTTGAGCACAGTGCCTCCTGTGTTTCTTAAAAGCAAATGTGCAGCTGCATTTACTTTTTCTTCATATTCACTCCTGGAAAATCTACCTAGAGGGGAAAATTTAAGAAGTGGTATTAACAGCTCAGTACAGCCAAGATAAAAGCTGGAGAAAACAAGGCATTAAAAAGGGTTAAGGTAAAATAATAAACTGTTATTAAGCCTATTAACAGTTTTAAAACATCATTGTTTATGGCATGATAGAGCTTGGCTTTTTATGGGTGTTTCATTTGTACATTTTACTTATTCTGCTACTATTTAACAATGCCATGAATCTCTGCTTTAAACCCCCTCGGTAATGTACTGATTTAATCTCAATCTGCTAACCCTACTTTTAAAATAACGTTGCCACAAAACAGAGGTTAACATTTCATAACTTCAAACTGCAAGCGTAAAGGCTAAAATTTTATGAGGGCCCTCAAAAATAATACCCATTTTATTAAGTATAAAATATACAGAATTAATCTCACGTCTTCATTCGCTATTTGCTTGGAAGATGGAAGGCACTTTAAAAACCGCCTCCATTTTCTTACCTCTCTGCCTAAATGGCCAGTAGCCACCATGCCTCCGCTGCTGTCTGTCCCCTGGGGAAGGCTGGGCCGTGCGGTGGCGCAGGCAGGGGACCGTCCCTTGCAGTGCCTGGTGGCGACACAGCCCCCAAATTCCACTCTTGAATTCAGGACCGTGCACTGCACTCGAGCAACCAAGACATAATAGAGCGGTCTTTTATTATTGTTACAAAAAATCTGGCAGGAGTAAACAATCAACACTTTATGGATTTTGGTTTATAATTTAACTCCTTTCACAACACTGTGACTTACTGCTACTTCTCTGCAATTCTTTCTCTACATACCATCTTGCACTTGCTAGATCTTAGCTGAGAAAAGAAGGTGGGAAAAAAAAACCCAACTTTCATCCAGTGAGGCACTTTATCAAGAAAATTCTACAAGAAATTGGTTGTTACCTGCAGATAACAACTGGTTTGTTAGTTAATGGCTAGAGGCAAAGCCAAGGCCAGTTAATGCTCCAGCTGTCCAGTCATTAACTGCAGTAAAGACTGATTTTGAGGAGGTTATTGCCGTGATAAAATATCCTCAAAAGATTATAACAGCAATAGTGTACAGAAAAAAAAAGTATTAGTGGCTATAGTGTGACTGAATGGCTGCATTTGAAAAATTGGTCATTCCCTGGCGGTTCATAACCGATTTTCCACCAGTCAAAAAGCAAGTTGTGCTCTGTTAGGTTTATTGTACAAGGCAATAAAAATATTGGCCAGGTTAAATTGTCAGCGTGTTATGACATTAACCATTCTTTTACTGTGCTTAATTTAAGTGTTACTATGATTCATTATGGAAAGAAACTGTCCTTTGCAAGTAAACAGGCATTTCAGCACTGAGAACAGATAGCAATAATAAATCTGAATGTAAAATTAAATTTCTCTTGATGGCTTCCCCCCTGCTTCATAATGATCACCTTTTTTCTTTTTTTTTCCTTTCTAGAAATCCTTCAGAATTCTTGGCTATTTAGTTTGCAAGATTGTCTTCCAAAGTTTGCATTATTGATGTGATGCCTGGCAGCAGCACTCTAGTTAAGAGTGTGACAGCATTTCCATTAAAAAACCTTTTTGATGGTTAACTTGGCCATCAAAAGTTGCCTTGTGTTTTGTTTGGCATGCGGATTCGCAGACCTTAGTGCAGTTCTGAACCATGTGAGCTGGTCCTCTCTCCCACTCTGTTGGTTACAGTCAGAAATGTGCACACAAAAACGTGCGCATGCAATTCCTGTGCACATGATTCTGTGAATCCAGGCCTGTTTGCATTAAAGTACAGGAAAATATGCAAAGTCCTGCAGATTTCTATGTTCATTTGCATGCTTTTATCATAAAGGCTATGTGCTATCATAGTAATCTTAATATACATTGACAGACTACACCATAACCACTCCAAAAAGCCGTTAGAGTTTATTTTATAAATGTATAGTAAGAATTCTACGCAGATTCAGCATTGCACAACTCAATTTTTTTATTATTATTATTCACTGACACCTGTAACAGACGTGGAGCCACTGAACTTTACATGGCTAAGGCATCAGAGTAAAGTTTTCAACAGACTCTGGAGCAGTTAGGCGGAAATTTTCACTGAAATTTAGTGGTTACTTAATTCCAAGACACTGATCTGAAGATTCACATCTAAATGATCCAATGAACAAATTTTACTGTGATCTACTGATATCACCAGCATCCTGGCTCCACTGAACACAATCTTTAAGCACTGCAGGGTTTTACCATAGTTTCAATTTCACTCTCACTCCAAGAATCTCACCCTCATTGTTACACCGGTGAGCCCTGCCCGTTACGATGAGGGATTTTACAGGCATAAATGATGGTACAATTCATCCTGCTGTATCAGGGCTTCGCAGGAGTCTCCAAGCAGTCACTTACCACATGAGCCTGTACACTGCAATATTAAATCCCAGGTCTTCCACAGTTAAGGCTGCTTTCAATTTCCTAGTCATTCTTAAGGGACTGCTAAAGTTAAATGTTTTTTTTTTTTCAATACTAGCATCCTCAGGAGTGAGTGAATTGTTAGCTTTTTTGCTACACTGAACAATTACATTAAATGATTATGTCCAGACTTTTAAAGGCAGCTTCAGAAGAGCCTCCAACAGCAGAGCTACACGCAGCCTCCCTAAGAACCTGCTGCAGGAACGCGGTACAGCCACGGGCCAACACTGTCAGCAACACCAACAGACAGCAGCAGCAAGCCTGCCAAAATGACCAAGAAGGCATACACAGGTACAAACTGACTGTGATTTCTGAAAGCCGAGACCTGGGATCAGTGAAACTCACTTCACAATACAAAATATTCATCAGATGTGATGATTCAGCGATATAACATTATACCGTGATAACCAAAAGTTTCTGGATGTGGATTCACACACACACATCTCTACATATAATACATATGCATATATATACATACACATATATTCATCTGTGGGGGCATAGATATGTATTTTTATATCTCTATATAATAAATCATCGTGTATGTATAAGATACACGCACATATACATACATACATACATGCATGTGTGTTCATGAGCAGGGAGAGTTCCCGCAGTACTCGACAGACGCTAATACCCAGGAGCCCTTTGAGCAGGTGCTAGCAATGCCACTTGAATCACGGGACCACTTTTGCACAGAGGGGTTAAGTGACTTGTCCAGTGCCATACAGCAAATCAAGGGAAAAGCCAGGACAGCTCATCTGAGCTGCAGTTCAGTCTCCTGGCCTGGTCACAGACTAAACCCGTATCATGTCACCCCATGCTGCCAACCACATCCTCTCCTTAAAGTGCAGCCAGTAACGACTCAGCTCCGAAATAAGCCATGCTACTGTGCATAATCAGACACACAGCCTATGAATGAAGTGTACGTCTTATAATTAGGTCCACACAAAGGCTGAAACTTCAAAATACAGTTTAGAAGGGTTTCCAGTACATCTGATGCCACAGGCATCACAGCTCCGCTTCTGGACTTACCAGCTGCTGCTCCAAGGCTTGGGCCAACTGTTGCTGCCAAAGGATACTCAGATGATGCGTGAAACTGGAACACGGAGAAAAGAGTTATTCGTCATCTTTGATGTTGGAACTTCAAGGGAAGCACGGGCTCCTCTCCCAGCCATCGGCACGCTCAGACATCATCCCTACCTTGATGTTTGGCCTGCTGTTGCTATGGCTTGGTTTGATTTTAGGCACTGGTTGGCTGTAAAAGGGTTATAAACATGGCACACTAAATCACTACCCAAAATGAGGAGTGCACAAGTATCTTTATGCGTCTGTTCTCTGTCGGATTCCAACCCTTTCCAGATGAAGTTACAAATGGATTATTTGATTTCATTTTTTTACTCTTAAATACGACCTTTTAAGATAAAGTGATTCCAGAGGGCTTCCAGATGATTTGCCATTATTTCAGTGCTGAAGGCATACAGGCACTGCTAGTGTGAAGGGCAGAAGCCTTCAGGGCAAGGACCATCATGTTCAATATTGCAAGGAACATAGATTTTACTCAAGGACACTGAGATCAGCTTTTATGTTACCAAAATGTGCAAGAGGAATTCTTATACAGAAGATCAAGATTGGCTTGGGTTTAATATTGGATTTTCAACACTTTTTATGTAATCTTGAAATAGAGGACTGGACTGGTGGCAGGGGCAGCAGACACCCTCCCAAACTCCTTGTAGTCCACCCTGATGTGCTTTGCTATTATGTCCAGAATAAACTTCTGGCACTTATAATGTCACTTGAGATTCTCCAGACTCACCTGCAAAACTACAAAAGACCCGGCCATTTCTCCTGCAGCCACATCTCTCTCTACTTTGGACATGCTGCAGGACACCAGTCCTGGTGGCACCAGCTAGTGATTTGTTGTGACAGTCCCTTTGCTTCAGGGCTAGGAATCCCTGAATCCCCTGAGAACAAGACACAAAGCACTCACCATTTCCAAATGAGGAGATCCACTGGCTCCAGCGCCAGTGCAATTCCCCATATCTTCTCAATTCAAGCATTTTCTCCTAACTACCCACCAATAAAGACTGTCTTTTTTTCAAAATATCTTGTGAAATCTGTACTAGACATAAAGTCTTGTGGTTCTTTTCTACTGTCAAGAGAAAAGAAGAGTCAGGCTCATAGTCAAAATCACCTTCAGCCAAACCCCCACTGTCAGACAAGTGCATCATCATGGATTTTGGATTGATGAACTACTGTATTTTAGTTTTTCTGCCAAAGCAACATGGGTCTCATCAGCAGGAAAGAGAATAGAGTGAGACAGGGAAGAGAGGCAGCACAACACACTACACCTATGCAAGGGCTGCCAACAGAAAAAAAGGGCACTCTCTCAGAGGGCAAAGACACAGATGTATTCGAAGGACAGGCAAAGGCGTGAGAGAGAAGAGAACAGAGGTGGTACTCTGAAAGACATGTTAACAGGTAATGCTTCTGGAGGTTTTTGTGGAGAGAAAATGCTGGCAAAGACTGAGCAAAAAATGGCAAGTTTTATCATGGACACACCGAAGTGGCGGAACCAGCTTCACCAATTTCCTAGCAAGTGGCCCATGGCACAGAGACAGTCGAAGTGACATATACATGAATGCGACTGAAGAGAGCAAGCTTTGGGGGGAAATTTCACACAGCGCTTCCCACGTCTATGCATCTTTTTCATTTTTTGACAAGTACCCATATTTTCGAGTTATTACATTTGTGAAGATGACCTCATCAGATAATAGCCTCCATCCTGCAGGTCCCTGACTCTCCCTGGTTTCGCTTCTGTCCTGCTGAAACGATCGACAGTGGGATTTCCCACTGCGGGTTGGATCCTCTGCCCCCTTTGGGAATGCCCTCCCCCTGCCCTGTGCTCTCTGCTGAGATCCCCCTGGCACCAAGAGCACGGCCACCACCTCCGCCAGTGACACTGGCGCTGTCCCCCGGGTTTGTGCTTCTAAACCTGTGCATTTGCTTTTGTTCACACTGATCGGTAAAGCAAAAGAACAAAAGAGAAATACGCACCACAGGTGAAGTTCACCCCTATGTTTTCCAGAACTGCTTAATCGCACACAACATTATATCTCTATGCTTCAGATCTACTTGTATGATAGCCATGACATATCAGCATTCAGTGCTCCTTAAAACAAGGTCTAGAGGAATTTAGTTTTAGTACCTGCCGTTCTCTTACGCATGGACACACACCCGTGCAAATACATACTTTCAGGGGGAGAGTGGTTTAAGACTGAAAACTTATTTTAACTTAAAACATTTGATTTAAGACTTAAAGAGTTTAAGCCAGATTTACTTTGGGTGATGAGTATTTCTTACATCTAAGGGATAAATATTTTCTCCTATTTTAACAACATCTCTTCCCTTTGATTTTCTCACACATGTTGTATTTAACTAATAGAGTACAAATACCAAAACAATGGAATATCCAGGATTAACTCAGCAAATGCCATTAGATTTTGTGAAGGCATAGTAAAGAAATGGCATAAAAAACTTTGGATTCTTAAGGATCATTTCCAGTGATTCACTTTCAAAATGAAGGGATTTTTAATACTTGAAAAATTCAATATATTTCATAGTCATTACATTTTGTACAGTTCTGAAATAATGCCAATTTTGCAACTTAATTTGTTAAAATGATAATAAATGAGAAGGCTGTCACTCGACAGAGAAAAACTAGTTCTTTTTTCTGTTATCTGTTTTGCTGTAAGGTTAATTCTTTATATTTTATATTTAAATTAATTCGTATTTCTTTCATAATAGGGGGCTTACTATATTATAGAATTACTAAAGAAATGGGCAAAAAAGGCAGGAATAGAATGAGGGGGAGGGGAGAGGGTAGGAAGAGATCAATTAAATAATTTTTTTGTCAAAAATCAGATATGCACATATTTTAGTTTGGAGAGCATATGCTGCTCTTGATGTGGATCCAAAACCAAGGCAGTGCATTGAACAAAATAAAACCAGCTCTGTAATTATTAGCAGAGACATATTCGTGAGGGCCATTTCCTGCAGAAAATGCCACTTTTATTTTCTTTCCTGTATCCTACTTGAATCCCCTCAGCGGAGAAGAGAAGGAAGAGACAAAGTTACAGCCTGCATTTAAGTAATAAGCCATGACCGACATCGGATTTTTCGCCAATTACCACGCGCCTTGGAAAGTCCTGGAGAGCCAGTGGCCTGCCAGACCGTCTGGAGGTCTTCTCCCGTTGTATTGGCCATATTCACAAGTTTCAAGGAAAGCATGAAAGAAATCCAAATTTGCCAGTGGACACAATCTGTAATTACTTTTTGGCCTGGATCAAAGCAAAGAAATCTGAATGGAGCAGGAAGGTATCAGGGACAGCAAAAGCCACGAGTGAAACGCAAAGGCATCATCTCCCATACCAGACAACAAAATAATTCAGGCCTCATTAGCAGGTTGTGCATAGACATTATAACCTGCAGGAATGAACAAAGTACAAGATGACTGAGAGGAATAAAGCTTGCAGTATTTCTCTATAAGGCCATGGAGAAGATCTGGGGGATGATGATGGAAGAAAGCTGGCGGTTCAGTCTTCGTTTGAGAACTATTCGCCTTCTCACTTTTGGGGATATTTTTTGCACCGGATCTAAAGAAAGAGAGGGAAACATGACTAGCTTAGCAGAGAATCAAAAGAAAATTAGTTACTTGGGTAACTATTTGTAGGGTAGGGAAGGGGGAAAAAGGCAACGAGAAAGTCCCTATTCACTAGAATATGAATGAAGTCATTTGGCAAACCAGAGACAGTCACCAGTTCTTAGTGAATAAAAGGCCAAATTATGGTTTTGGGATTGCAAATCTGTGCTTGTATCAGCATTGGGAAGATAATTTTCAAGCTTTTAAGACTCATCATACAACTGTCTTTTTAATTTTGCAAACCTGCATGGACAGAAATGCATAAGGTTGCCCATAGCCAGCTAGTAGAAGTAGCATTTTTAGGAATATTGTCAAAGTGAACATAAATGTTGCAAAAAGCATATATTCTCCCTAGCTGTTGTTTTATACTGTTTGTTACCATTTATTTCTCTTGCTGTCCTATTTCTCTTTAAAGTGGGAAGCAGGAGGATCAAGGCTTCTCTTAAAAAGCCAGATGACCCTTCTTACTTGTTCCTTCATAGGGGCACATAAACTTGTGAGTCTGCGAAGAGTTACCAAGAACACTAAGAAATTACAGTACCAGACACCCACAGTAACTTATTTGATGCTATCCCTCCCCACCCCATGCCACTATCATGCTTTCTGCAATGCCTGCACTTAATAGATGCCACAGGAGATGCTTGCATGCCATTGATGTGTGCCTCATCCCCCCAGTGGTCTGCAATGCGCAGATGATAATTTCCCAAGGAGAAGAATCAGGGATAGTTCTTCCATATGACTTCCAGGTTCATGGTTCAAAACCCCCTCCCCAGGAGGGTAAGTGGAGAGACATACTCACCTCTTCAGGTGCATTTGCTTCATGCATCTTGGCTCCAATAAGAAAAAAGGATCCAAACACCCAGAAGAGCCATAAACATTTCTGTCTGCATGATGGTTTGATCCACAGGGCTCTACAGAGCCCAGAAGGATACCTGCTAAGTCTGAGGTTATATTTATGTCAGTACAGGAGAGCTCTTTCCCCGATAAAAATGCTCTGAAGGAATCAAAATGAGAAAACAACACTTTTCCTGCATTCAAATTGCCCCAGAAATTTGGAAAACAGCTCTTAAAAAGGTAAAGATTTAAGAATTGCCATCACACCCATTTTCACACTTTCTAAATTGCAGTTTAATATTATTTACATTATGGAAAAACCCCACAGCCCCAGTAGGCTCAGGGGGACAGTGCATTAGTCATGGTGCAAATACATACAAAGACGTGACCCCTGCCCCAGAGAACTTTTTATCAGCCCCTAATTAACCTCTTCCTGATCCTTGAAGCCAGAATAATCAATGGGTCTCTATTCTGACTTTAAATTCATTCAGCTGGGGGAGGAGAAGGATCCATGGAAAAATTATTTTAAAAAATATGACTTCTAAATTACCTTCTATATGGGACACCACTCTAACAAACAATACCAGGTCTGCCAAATCACTCCTGATCTAAATAACCAACTCTCCTTGTACAGCATCTGAAAGGGCTTTCACTTGTTTTTGCTATTATGAATAGTCAAGAATTCAGTATCGCATGAATGGGAAGCTTCTAGAAAACTTAAACGTGCTTCATTGCACCTTGATGAATGGCTGACTGTTGCATTGTTATAAAATATACTAATATACTGGGAAGATCTAACTTTATTGTGATTAACCTCCATGCAGAGAGTTGAACAGGAATATTCTCCACCCTGAAGAAAATGTCTATTGACATACTGACTAAAAAAGCTGGGATTTTCAAAAGGCCCATTGACTCTCAGTGTAAATTCAACTCTTAACGAACCTTAGGCACGTCTGAACATCAGAATTCCAAACTCATCTCTGTACAAATAGTGTATCTAAATCCAAATTGAATTGGTAGAACCCCCCTATGGCAGTTTAACCCATAACACCTTCCTCTACTCTCTGTTATAATCTAAGGATTGCTTTTGTTTGAAGAAAGGAGGCAAGAAAACACTCCTTACGAGCACTCTCAGCGGTTCGGCGGGAGGACAGAGCCAGCTGCATGCGTTGCCAGATGAGTACTTTGGAAGCTTAGCACAGGAGAAATAGGATGACATGAAGGGCAGTGACTGGGTAAGTATAAGAGCAGGTATGAAAAGAGAGAGGTGGTGTAATTAAGGGATGAAGTGAAGTAGTGGTGCCCAATGGATTTTAGATAATAGATGTCATTAAGGGTGATTCAGAAGATTGAATTGTACAACACAAATCAGCGTGGAAGCTGTGGAACAAACCAAGTAGAGAGAAGCATCGCTTCTCTACTTACGGTAGAGAAGTGTTGGTGTGCTTTGTGCACTGCCATCTCTAAAAGGGACCGAGCTAACAAGAGAGATGATTAGTTTTCTAGGGGCAGAGGTTAAGGATGTTAGTGAGAGGGTTGATATGTTATAGTCAAGAGAACTGGGAATGAATCCTGTATTCGTGCATGTGGAAACTAAATGATAACAGAAAGGCAGCAAGAGATGTTTCAAAAGAGGTTGGGACTCGAAAGGAGAGAAAACTACGGTTTTGGTACTGTGCTAGTTCTTCCTAAAAACTCCTAAGTAAATCTTGGCAAACTT
>CM067088.1:34056245-34138745 GCA_034008185.1 Gorsachius magnificus | reverse complement strand
CTTGGTAGCAGGACATTAAAGATCATTATTTTACCAACCCAGTACAAGTAGCCATCAGAGGATAGGAGGAAATCTAAAATGGCTTGAAATACCCCGAGATTCACCAACAGGACAAACAAGCCTGAGGAAACGAAGTTTTCCCAGACCTATTTTGCCATCAGTACTTTGAGGGGAGTTAAGGATACAGGAAAAGAAAAATATTCAGAAGTGATTATTCAGCCAAAAGGACTTATGCTCCTAATTGCTCATGTGCCTTTGAAAGTTCCCTACAGCTCTTTGCATTCAATTTTCTCTTATTTTGAAGATCAAAACAATGACGCAAAGTGCCCCTGCTTAACTTAAGTACTCTGACAAGACACACAGCCTATTCTGCAGCATTTCTGCTGTATGTAGCCATCAGAAAATCACAGGTTTATTACACATACAGAGTTATCTCTTGACTGGAAAGCTTTTTCCGTATTTTGCAGGGCCGCCCCAGCTCTGCAGCCGAGAGCATGGCTCCTCTGTGGCAGATGTGGCATGGGTACTCACGGCAAGTCACGGCAGCGTCCCCAGCAGGCTGAACACGCCGAGCCCCAGCCCACAGCCTCACCCGTGCAGGCAAACTCCTCTTCAGAAGCCTGGAGCAGGTGGAAGGACTCTGGAAGGACTGTGCTCTTGGCCTTTTCCTGCCCAATTTCACAAGGTTAATGAGACTTGCAGAGGAATCTCTGCTGGAGACGGGGCAACACGAGCCTTGCAGAGCATCACATCTGGATTCCAGAGGTGCTTGCCTCCCGCATTTGCTTCCCGCTCCCTCATACGGAGCAGGATCAGTGATTCTCTCTCCTTTGCAAAGAGCTCGAACAAGGACTGACTGGCTGAAATGAAGAGGAATAAAGGGGAAGGAGATTTTAAAATGAAGTCTAGTTATTTTTTAATCTCATACCTGAAATTTATAGCATTATTCTCCCCTCTGAATAAACAACTATTCTGTCCCCTCCAATTACAATGCACAAAGCTGACTGCTACATGCAATGTCAAATTTACACTGGTGCCTTTTATCAGGATTTCCTTTCATATTGCTCTCTAAGCAGTGACTTTGTAAGGAGATTAACTGCATTATATGCCACACATTAAACAAACCCACATGTATACAACACAGCTTTTAAGAGATTTCTGTTTTCCCCAGGATGGCCCTTCCTATCTTTGAAGGTCTGGATTTTTAGCACCCTATTCCTCAAGCACTACCATCATCATGGCCCACTACCATCAACAGCAGCAAGAAGGAGTTCCAGATAGACCCAGTATCCATCTACACAGCCAATAAATCAGGTAGAGATAGCTGTATTATTCCTATTTCATGGGGAAGTTGCTGATCAGCTCTGCTTGTTATCTAGATAAATGCAAGAGGAAAAATAGTGGAGACTGATAATCAAGGCAAGGCACATATTTCTCAATAAAGGCATCTTCTAAAGAGAAATTCCTTTAATAAGTTCATTTAGTTTTTTCTTAATACTTGTTCTAATTTTTTTAAAAAGCTTTTCCCTTACCAATTTCTACAGCTTACAAAACCCAAACCAAACAAAAACCAAAGACAAACCACACTTTCCCAAACACTGTGCAACCCAGAGCAATATCATCAGCAACTTGTTGTTCATTCAAGTGACATCAGTTATTGGGTCAAACAGACATTTTCCAGGGGACTATATACAGATAGTTCCTGTGAGCACCATCTTTCATGAGACTGCTCAGAGCAGAAATTTGTTACTGGACTGGATCCACAGGGCTGTGATCCCGATACTCGGGTAGTCAGAACATGGGTGTACTGTTCCTTCCCACAGACCTACTGGGTACCAGGCAGCAACACGCAACGAGAGATAACCTGGGTGGATGCAGAGCCAGTTCTTCACCTTCAGGTTGCATGCTGCTTGCTTTGCTTTTCAAGGACTGAGTTGATTCTCTGTATTAGGTGATTCTATTTCATGTTTTTTACTCGCATGCAGATAACACTTCCATCTCCCAAGCCAGGCAGGTCAGGAATGCAGGAGGGACCAGCTCCCACTGCCAATCCCTTCCTGCCTTCCCTTGCCTTCCTGCAAGACTGTGAAGTGTCTTTTCTCTCAGCTTCATTTGTTATCTATTCTATCTCTTCCAGCACCTGTACTGCTTTTCCTGATTTCTATTGCTCTCTAGCACACTTTTCCTTGACTTTCTGTCAACACCTCTTGCATCCCTGAAAGTTTCAATTTTCTAATTCTCCACCTATCAAAGCTACTAAAACGAGGCTCTAGAAAATGACTGACCTTGTCATATGGTTCTGAAAAAAAGAGTTGTTGGGGTTTTTTAAATAATATCATCACTGATTCAGCTAACGGGAAACAGATCAAATATGCTTCTCTTTTTGTAGGGGCTGAAATCATTTAAATGCATGATGTAATTGTCCATCTTTTTCTGTGCAAATAAGAAACCTCCATTCAAGCAACTCCATGTTCAGCTGTTTTTCCAGCTGGAAAGATGGAAAAAATCAGAATAACCATTCACTCTCTGAAGAGGAAGCAACCAGTCTTTACACAACATAAATTAGTTTATCCAGATCTAATATTTTGTATTTAACGCAGAAGCTGATCCAAGATCTTGGCTACATACAGATGAAAGGCAAGCTGCTCGTGTATTGGTGAGCCAACCCTACTTAACTACAACTAGGATTGTGTACATGGAAACTATTTCTATATGAACAAAATTAAGAGAAATAAAAAACTGAAAAGTCTGAATGTAGTCATCAGCCAAACCTTTCTTCAAATGGACACTATCCAGGTACCAAAATGATGGAAAAGCATCATACATACAGCCTGAAAAGTTATTGAAGCGAGGCCGCACAGTGTTCATACAACCAGAAATATCAAGGTTTCTTCCTCCAGTGTCCCCCTTTCTCATGGTGCCATTATGCTCTCTTCAGCCGTTACAGATTTTTCCTTGCCAGACACCATACTGTTTTGGGAACTAATCCCTTTTCCCCATAAACTTTTTCTTGTCCTGGACACACAATTCTCCCCTGCCCCTGTGACTCTAACAGCAGAAAACAGTTGATAACTGTGTACCATCCTTCTCCAGCCCCTGGCTGTACTGACCACTGATCACTCTGGCTTAGAGAAACCTAGTGGGCAATTAGAAAACAGAAGCCAAGTAACTTGGGTGGTCATTCAGGAAACACACTTTATTTTCTGTATGAAAACTACCACCATGCAAGTATCACAGGTCTCAGAATGAAATCGAAGTAGTACATTCTTCTTTCTAGGGCTATTTATCCAAAAAACAGACAGGTGTGATTTTTAAGAACACAGATATCCACAGTAGAAGTTGGGCACCTGACTGTCACGATCACTCAGTACTACCAAAGTCATTATGTGGTCTAAGTGTATAAACAAACCATGACCAAATTCAAGAGCAATAACAACAAGGGACACCAGACGTCTTTGCCCCAGACCATCTAAGAGTAAGCTACTGGGCACCGAGATAGGACTTTGGGGTGCCTCTCTCTCAATTGACACCTTTAATGTTAGATGAAATTGTTTCACTGCAAAAAACCACTACCTTAGTACCACTAACAGAGGACCAGCTTCAACCACAAAGCCTGCTAGACTGGGTGCAGACAGATCAGTACCTTTGATGAGCAGCTCACCTGGATTTTCCATTTTGTTAAAAAATATCAACAGAATTGGTTTTAGAATTATTTATCAGAAGCAACCCAGGTAGGTCTGGGCTTTAGGCACACAAATGATGAAATATTTCCACCCGGCAGTTCCCTGGAAGCAACCAATGAAATAAAAATATCCCAGAGTTACTAGAGTGGTTCTTTAAGAGAACTGGGAGAACCCCACACACACACACCCCCACACATATATATGTATATACACACACACATATGGGAATAGATTGATTTGCCTTCCAACCTGAATTATCCTGCGATCCTATGATCCATAGATTCTCAAAGGCAAGGTGATGGTTGCTCCTTACAAACCAGTATTTCAGAGTGCACCATTTTCCCTCCCAGAGGGGTAGGAATGGGACACTCATCCGGAGTGGTAGCAGCAATCCCATATCTCCAGCAAGAAGGAGGAGCATGCCAAACCCCCTGAAAGCAATACATTCCCCTCGTTACCCAAACATCCTTATCACGCTGGGATCACCAGGAGCAGAAGTGAGGGATAGGCTCAGGCAGGACCAGCCGCAGAGACAGCGATGGAGCCTGTGAGCTCCTGCCCGCCTGCTACAGCCCCGCAGCAGGTCTCTGCATCCTCCTCTGCAGTCCCACGCACAGAGCGAGCACTGCTGCAGGTGCCTTCCCCAGGTTGCTTTGCTTTATTCATGTTTAGACACTCAGGTATGCCTACACATATGCTGACACAGGGCCACATATTTCTGATATTTTCATTTGTTGCAACACTGCATACACGGTAAATACATCCGTCCTGCTACAGTAAATCATCATTTTACAATTAATATATACCTAGATTATTACTGTAATGCTGATGTATTGAACCATTAGTATAAAAAAGCAAGCAGGTGATAAAAATGATGCAAAGACTCCCATAAAGTGAGAAACAAAACCCAAACTACTGTAGCAAACATTAGCACTGAGATAAGTAAATTAGCGATTATTCTGGAGATAAATTAGTGGGTAGATAGGAGTACATAAAGTATATGTTGCTGCTTGTATCTTTTTCAGTTGGGAACTGTGAGCTGCTGAGATTCCAAAATCTATGTAGCATCAGTGCAATAATATGGATGGATATTTAAGACTAGGCTATGACCATGACTCTAAGGCAATTGCCTTCTATGGAAGTCAGCACACCAGCAAATTTCATCCTTATTAACTTCGCTGCTTTTATACATCGCACTAATTAAAAACTCTACCATAAAAGTTGCTCTCAGATACTTTGCATAGAGTAAATATGCTGTGGGAATCCGGTATAACTGCAAATTTGCCTCTAACTAGAAAACAGTCAGTGACCCTGAAGAGATCAATTTTTAGGCAGCAATACAAGGTATCCATGGAACAGAGAGATTAACTCTTCTCAGCATTTCAAGACTCCCAGTGAAATCAAATCTTCGGAGAAAACGTATATCCAGAGTGGCTTTGGAATCCAGACCTAATATATGGAGAAACTTTCAAAGCAGGTCATTTATTTGACATAATTGTGCGAACATCCCTTTAAGCTGTGCAAACCAGAAAGATCATTTCAAAATATTAACTTATTTCTTGCTATCAACAACAATGCAATTAATTCCCCTCAATAAAGATTGTTTTTGCAAAAGAGCAATAAGGTGCCTCTGCAGGGGGCATCATTATCATTAAATAATCACACCCCAGGAGACGCGAGGCACTCTGCTGCACCATGTACATTTTAGCACTCCAGAGTATGATTAGTTTGTGTTAACCACACCCCAGCATAGCTAATTGGGAAAAGAGTCTATAAACTGGGGAGATTTCTGTCTTTATTTTATTATATTTTTGGAACTGACAGTGAAACGAGGAAGTTTCTCGCCAGTCCCACAGAAAATGTGGCCAGGCCTGACCCAGCCAGGCAACATCTTCCTACAGCTGCAGTCGAGGCAGAAGGAGCCCGTAACGCCAACTTGCTGTGGTAATGCATGTTAATATCTGCATCCGCAAAAAATTATGTGAGCGAATCCCCATGCATAACAAGGAGTTATGACTTTGGGATGCTATGTTTTTCTATAAAAACCAAAACAGGCCCAGCTGTCCTGTGCATAGATGCAGGAAAGCAAACACACAATATTTTAGTGGAATTGCTGCTTCTGATCTGCTGGATGTTTTATGTCACTTTGGACAGTCTGCCATGATACATGGCAAACTTTGGGAAATGGATGGATTTTTAAATATATATATGCTTTCAGAACATAGACAATTGCTTTTCATGGTGCCATAGTTGTCCTGAGGACTTAGTGGTTGTTTTTTTCTGTTTAAAGCCGTAGCCTTTGCCACAGAACACACCCTGGAAATTAGATCCTCCTGTTGCGAATGGAAGTTACGACAGTTGTACTCTAGATGTGTTTCTTTTTCCTTGCTGAAAAGATCATGGAAGAAAATTATGGAAGAATCACGGCTTCTACACAGTTTGATTGTGAATAAAGTAGAAACCAGCTCGTCATTTCGGAGATGAAATTCAAGCCTGCTTTGACAGCTATAGGCATGACCTCAAAACCAACCACATAGGCATAAGGATCAGCACTGGATATCTAGAACCATGCACCAGGGTAAAGGAGCTCAATACCTATCCCAGGGTGAGTCAAGCCTCACTGCTGGAGACGTACCAGCCCTTTTCTGGGATACTACATGCCCCCCATTACTTTCTGTGGATGTAAGGGAAGGGGGGCTGCAAGGAAATAGTACCTCTTTAAAGAGATGGTGGGGACACCATGGAGATGTCCCCCTTGGGGCTGAGGGCAGACATCCAGGACAAGACCACAAGACCAGTGACAAAGAAAATACCATGGTCACTTGAAGACTGTGAGAAATGATGACCATAAGAAGCCCTTACTACATGCAGGCCCTCCAAGGGTAGGGTATCACTGGTAGACCCGTGTGGAGGAGACTAATGAGCAGCATTAGCAGCTTGTATTACTAGCTTGGACTATCTCTATATTCAGTGCTGTCATCCATTTCTTCTCATCAGTGTAAAGAAGAGACTGACAATTTTCTGTAGGACCTATAGGCTAAATGCACCAAGTCTTACCAAAGCTCCCTTGTGCCTTCTCCTCAGCAGCCAAGAATTTCACTGAATGAGGGGGTGTCATTAAAGCTGAATTATCGAAGCTTCTCCCATTTACTGATCAGACCAAGTTGAACAATGGCTGTTCAAGAGAATAAAACAAAAATGAGAAAGGAATTAGAGATACAGGAATTCAAATGGAGCAAACAATACCATCTGCATGAGCAAGCAATATACTTTTTGTTAACACAGGTTATTTTATAATCATTATTTAAAGTAATTTTATCAGTAAGCATAACTGATACTTCATGACTATGTATGGGTAGCCGGTAAGCTATAGATTTATAAATATGAGGGTTATCATGATTTCAGTGTAGCAAGGCACAGCCGTTTTAAAATTGAAATTGTCAGATTTTATCAGTCATCTCTTTCCACAGGATAATGTAACTTTACAATTACTTAGCTCATAAAGAACTAATTTCATTCAGCTTCTAATAAATACTTTCAAAATAGGAGTCTATGGCAAGATTTCTTGAGTGGTCGAATCGTGAACAATAATGGCCATACAGACTTTGTAGGAAAGTCTTGATAATGAGATTAATACCTGCAGGCTTCCCACACAAAGATTTAGTTTTATAAGCAATTAATAATAACCTCTTTTTTTCTGTTTTTTGTGTATTACAAAGAAAATAAGTTATTGATTTCAACTGCAAAAATAACTATTTGCATAACATTGTTGATTGTATGTTCTACTAGCACAATCAGAATTAATTGGAGCAAAATATTTTATTATTTTTAAATGGGTAAAGTTTTTATATATATTAGCATTCGTATCTGATTAGAACAGTCTGTTTACCAGCACTATTAGGAGCACAGATCAGATTATCATATTCAATCCACACTATGGCATAAAGCCTTCCTGTTGGCACCTCTGTACTGGCTTGTGGGTAGACCTTTGAAAGCTTCCTTAAACTTTAAGCACAATGAGTATTAGCAACTATCACTCAGCTGTTATTACATTCTCGATTTCATGTTCTTAATTAAGTATTAAGAGTGAATCAGCAGACACTGTGATCTATGGGAATTCTGCTACTTACTTCCATTTAATTTACTTGATAAACCCCGTTCTTCCCTCTGTGTGTGTATGTGGGAGGAATCTCACCCTGCAGAAGGTCAGCCAGAGCACCTAAGTTCAGTCTGCGTAAACAGCTGACGGAGGAAGATCACCTGCCTTTAGGTGGTGCTTCTGGTCTTGGGAGGGAAGCAAGTCAGATGCCTGCAAGTTAGTCAACCTGGATACGCTCTTCACCTGCAATAGGACAAAGCTGGAATTCTGTGATGAAATAAAATAATTCACACCGTACTTCATCTCTCTCAATTCAGTACATTCCTTCACAGATCTCATTTGCTATGAAACCAAATATAAACCTTATTTTATCTTTAAACTGTATGCATGATTATCTTAAATTACCTGTTTTGTGAGAACAGCTTTTCTATGATTATAATGGTTTTCCATGCAAAAGTAAGGCAAGCTAGTGATACCACTTTTAAGTTGATGAACTAGTCATGCAATATACTGCACTCACTTAAGCATTTATATTCATACTCAGGCCCTCAATCTGAGTAAACACCAAATCCTTTCTGGTTCCCGACTGAAAGACTTTTTTCAGTAGCTTATTTTCTAAATGAATTCATCATGAACCAACTGACTGACATCACACTGAGCGAGAGCTTTGGTAGTGTCTATGCTCATCCAAGGTTTCAGTCCAGCCACCAGCAACCAGACAGCACGTGAGCTTTGCGGGGCCAGGTGTCCCTGAGAAACGGAAGCCATCTTCTGCTTGGAACAGCAGCAGCAGATTGCTGTAGCTGGGAAACGGGGGGAATACTAGTATATTAGATGAAGAAATGGATCGCTCCAAGTGCATGGTAAGAATTCACAGTTTCTGAGAAATGATGTTTCAAAACCCAAGCTGTTGCCAGGACCGGGCAGTGTTTCCAGGATCTCCCTCCTCTACCCAGTGGCTTATTTTTTCAAGGGCACTAAATACTTTATTTTTGACCCAGCCCTCCCCTGCTGAATGAGGTTGGAATTGGCTTCTTGAATTAAAAATTTCTAGGGAAGATGGGCAGGGACACAGACATGCAGTTGCATCAACCCTTGCTTTCCACAGCATGTGCTCACCTTACACTTCCCAGCTCAGTCATCATCAGAATATTTGGGTTTGGTTTTTGTCTAGCTGGGTTATGCACAAATCTTGGACTGTCACAAGCTCAGGAGAGGGATCTTACCTGATCCATTTTCTTATGTTTGCTTTCCCTGAAAAAATTCCAGCTGCAATAGATGCAATCAGAGAATTAACCAGCAAATTTCCAAATCTTCCCACATCAATTAACATAAAAATAAGAAAAAGGAGTAGGACTGAGAGAGAATGGTGTGTGTGGGGGGTGGGTGTGTGTGTGTGTGTTTAGGGAGATTCACGGGCATTAGGTTTTAAAGATAAATACCATTTAGGACTATTTGGTGCCCCAGTATTTGGATGGCTCAACTTACTAATATGAAAAAGCATTTTAAACTCAAACAGCTATAGCAGGTTCTTGAATTTCAGCTGGTTTGAATATTTGAAAACCCTTACAGGCTGGCTAGTCATCCGACTTGAATAGAAACAAAATAAAATGACATGGGGCCAGGACACACTCAGATTCACGACAGGCACAGAAAGCACAGAGAGGAAAAAGCAGTAAGAAATTAAAGGAAAATTCTAAATACCTAATAAATTTGAGAATTTCATAAACATTCCAGACAGAGGAAAGAAACAAAATATGGCAACTAAATTATGCATTCAGAATTGTATGCTTAACTGGGATACTTCACACTTGGATTTTGGTGAATGCCGCTTTTAATTCCATTGCAGATGTTCGTATTCATAACACGGACTATACCCAAATTTAGCCAATATCAAACTGCTTTTATATGTATACTACAAATATCAAATGCCTACAAAAGAGGCCGGAATTAAAAAGTAGAGAATGTAAACTGGACTGTGAAAGAGGAACAGGAGAATAGATGAAAATCATTTCTAGAAACACCAGTTCTTGGAAAAATCACTATTAACAAATTATCGGTTGCTTCTTCAAATAATAAGACTTTTAATCAATATGCAAAAAAATAATCAATTGCATCTCTCATTTTTATCCTGCTTTCTTTTGCCCTCATATTTTATGTACAGTAACTCACATTTCTCAGCCCACTGTGTAGCTATGAACTGAAATCAAACATTCAGACAGTAAATGAAGCTGCAGTTTGTATTTATAATGCTCCTATAACTATGTATATATATATTATACAATCTCAATCTCTGTTAAAAAAAGAGGCAGTTCAATAGAAAGAGATCATTTTATTAAAAAATCATGAATGCAACTGCACTCATCCAACCTTAGAAATGTTTTGATGGCTTTTCAGCACTGCAGTATATTTAGATGGGAATATGTCATTAATATAAACAGCAGAATAGAAACTATTAAACTAACACAATTTAAAACTGAGCAAACCTGAGTATTTGATTAAAGTTTTTGTACATTCTATACACTTGAACAGGTAACATAGAAGCATAATATTTTTGTTGATTTTTAATTTGTTAGAAGTATTACACTTGAAAAGCTAAATTTTCAGTAGTTTGTATTTAGAAATTAGAAATCTGGTCCTGTAGGAGCTTCTTTAGTCTGATTTTCCCTAGCTGTATTCTGAATTTCAAGAGAAGTCGAAGACAAAACCCAGTAACGAAGCACACTGGGGGAACCATTTCCTTTGTTACAAAGCAACACTAAATGTGCCGAGTTTGAGTCAGCGTACAGTTGGTAACTTTCAGTGATAAAGACAAAATCCAATTCCATATATATTTAATGGATACAAAATTTTCTAGAAGATTTGCAAATAAAACACTATGGTTACAAAGGTCACGCATTAATATGTAGTCTAGCCTTTAATGGATATGTTTATTTTTCTAGACTGAATAATTAGCCAAGCATTTTTTTCCCCAGAATAACATTGCATTACGCAAATGCAGGGAATTGCCTACTAAAGACAACTTAAATTATACCTCGTATGCAGCATGTGCAATAACTCTGCTCCTATCTCTAGGATATTAGGGGTAAATTTTTAAAGCAGTGCACAGAACATAATCTTGTTATTTGCTAACTGGATTTGTGTGCTTAAGACTCACACACTGCTTTGAAAAATTACCCCTTCAGAAGATTGACCTGGGTGAGGAATGGGAGTTTTAAACCTGGATTGAAACCGAAGTTGTAACCTAGCTTGGCAGCGAAGGCTGGCTTAGCAGAATGACTTACTGTAGTAATACTACCGTTTGAATGGCCAAATTAAAGAAACTGATACTTATTCTAATCACATCCAGTGGAATTCTGATATGCTGACACCCAAAATTATGGCTCTGTCATTAGAAAGAGAATGAGTGGGAATGTTTTGAAATTTTTTCTGTAAATTATGAAATAGACAGTGCCTAAATGACAAGATATGACATCCTTGTTTTTTGATTATACAGTTAAAATTTTTTAGTACTAGGCTTAATTTCAAGGGTGAATTGCATCAAAGTGGATCTAACCCAAATGAAATACCTTTAAGATTCTTACTTCTTCAACTGTTAGAGATCTATCATGTCTACTGCATGAAGCCTCATTTTCATGTTAGAACAGATGGGCAAAATTGTCATTAACAGAAACTGACAACTCTAAAACTGAAATATAGATTTAGAAAGGAATCTAATAAATTAAATCAATGTTATTGCAATGAAAGCCAAAGAAATTAATAGTGATTTGTAAAGTTACCCTGTATTTTAACCTCAGTATATTTTAGTCAGCGTGATTTTAACATTCACAATACCTTTTCAGATTCATTGTTAATGCCTCGCTGCGTAATACACTCTTGTCTTAATATATCATCTGCTCTTAAGGAGAGTCGAGGACTTTGGGCTCTGTTCAACCAGACCAGTCTGCAAGATGCTGAGAAATACGACAACCCCAGTTTGGTCGCATTTTCTCCTGCCTTGCAGCACAGAGGCAGCGGCACTATGGCGTTTCAGGCATTTCTAATCAAAATGACTTGCGGGGATGGAGTGGCTCAAAACTCACTTCAGGACTCAGTTTTCTGTAAGCTTCTTTAAAGTATGTGTGCCATTTATTTTCAGCCCTCTAGATCCAAAATAAAATGGTTTCCAGCTAATGTGTCTTGATAGATATGTTTGGTTTCATTTGCATACCTAATATAACAGTTAAGATTCTTGATAGAGCATATACAGGAACGAGGACAAGTACCTTCACATTGTCCAAGGACACTTTGTTGTGAAACTATGGAAGCTAGAAGGCAATGCATCAGACGGATATAAATTAATTACCATAGTCATAAGACTCAGGCCAAGCAGCAAGGGGGGCAGAAACAGCACACTCAAAAGTCTTCCCAGGCTGAACACTAAGTCGGAACCGCTCTCCCCATGCTCGTAAAGCTTCACCACTCCTGGTTTAGGCACCGTTCTACAAGATAACTGTTTTCCGTTTCTTCCTCCAAAAAAGAAGGGCTGTTTAAAGCTTTTTTTCCTTGCAGACTACCAAACCCAAATGATCTTTATATACAGCCCCCTTTACTTTTGCATGTACAGGTAGGAAGCTACATTTTTTAAGGAGTGCCAATGTTTATTCATATTGCAAGGCTAGAAGTAAAATAAGCAAAACGTACTTATAAAGTAAACTGCACGGCTGAAAGCAAATGCCAGAAAGGGGTGCTGAAAACTCCCACCCATCAGCCTGATGGAGAATTCAACAAGAGAAATGAGACTTGTGTCACCGGTGATATTAAAATGGATCTAACAAAAAGAAAAGAGCAACATGTGCTTGCTGTCTTTTTCAGCAAGAGGAAGGTTTTGGAAGGGGAAGAAATGCAATCCTTTAAACCCAATTATCTGCCATCTTTAGCTGTATTTCAAGCCACAACATCATAAAACTGTAGCATTGCATGTCATGTTTCAGCAACTGCTGTTTATAACGTCGTGCAAGACCAATAACATATTTGATTGTACAGAAGGATTTGTTCAATTGGCTGTTTTACCCAATGAAGCACTGACTCTATTTTCTCCTAACTGCTGTATATCACCTCCCAGTCCTCACTTTCTTAGCACCTCTTGGCTGCCCTGCTTTTGTAAACCCAGCAGTATTACTGCATCTTGCTTTTCACCCTCCTTTGCTACTGGGCAAAGCCTAAGGAGAAGTTGGAAGGGGCATGCAGATTGCAGCGTGCTGGTCAGCGTGGGGGTGACAACAGAGGATCCTCCTCCCCTCCCCCTGGCTGTGGTCATTGAGTCACCAGAAAGCAAAATATGTCATCTTAGTTTCTACTGAGATCCTTGAAGAATCTCAAAATATATTCATGATACTGGGTCTGGAATTTGCTTAAGGACATAGTCTTAGGATCTTGTCCGACACGACTGAACAGTCATCAGCTGACTGACAACTCACTCAACACACACGCATGCAAAATAGGAAACAAACATCAACTGTTCTGAAAAATAAGATCTGTGGAAGAGAAAGAATCAGAAAATTATTTCCAAAGCTCAGAGACTTAATAATGAAGGCAGTGTTCAAAAGATACTTAGAGAGCATTACAGACAGAGTAAGGGTTTAAAGCGCTATTTTTAGTAATGTTCAATAAAACATGCATCTGCTATATGTTTTTGATTTTATGAGGAAGCTTTTTCTTTGTGGCACTACAGCGGGTTTGTCAAACTTCAGTCTAGTACAAACCATTTGATTGAAAAGTGCAACAGAGACACAAACAACAGGATCCCACCTCTAGAAACCTCTTTTTGTTTCAAAAAATTTCCATTTGGATTCAGAGGCTGGGGATCAAGCCAAGTAAAAATACAGAGTTCCATTGAAATGGAGATGTTTTATTAAGAGCAATCTCTTGCCAGCAATATCCGTTATTCTCCCCACATGCAGCAAACTTGCCCATACATTTTTTAAATGCAACTAACCTTTGTTTATTAAACAAATCAATCTAAAATTGAAAGTGTGATTTTAATTGCAGTTTTTCCTTTAACAAGGCAGCTCAAAGATCTGGCTGGGACTTTACCAGGCACTTTCCTGGGGGCTAAACCCCTCAGACCCTGCCAGGCTCCCCAAGTTTTCCCCCCCTCTCCCCAAGCTGGCAGAGCACCACAGCCAGTTTTTAGGTATTCAGCACACCCTTCACCTTGACTCACTTGCTCATGCATTTGCTACCCCCTATTTACATACATTACACCCGCACCGTGGTGCCAGCCGTGTGTATTTCCACAGGCTCGGCTGCCCAGCCTTTAACTCTTGTTCCTCTTGGGGGCGAGCACCCCGGCTCCCGCAGCGGGTGGGGGCACCCCGAGCCCCCGCGCCAGGCACGCGCAGCGGGGCGGGAGGGCCGGGAAAGGGCGTTCGATCTTTGCGGCAGGGCTCAGTTCAGCACCGTGTGCCACAGCAACTGCCTCCCACAGAACGTATGCGAGGCGGTGATCTATTTTACTCCGTATGATTAGTGCTAGACTAACTGTTCAAAGGGAAGCCAATGCTACTTCACTAATTTAGTCACATACAATATTAGATCTTTGAAATATGCCTTATGTACAGCCTGCATTACATAGAAATGCCATCTGAAACCTTATTTCCTTTTACAATGTGCATTTCACAAATAACTTGTATTAAAATTATGTTTTACAGGGCAGAAATAGAAAACAAATACTCCTAGTAATTTAAACAGGCATTTGCATAGCATGACTAAAAACATGTTAGAAAGAGTTCTGCAGCTGGAAGAGTGAGGTAAAAATACAGATACAGTGATTTTAACACTGAATGTAAAAATGCCTTTTAGCTGTCATAATTAGTGAATTAAAGTGTACTTTCATCAAAACCATTCTAACTAAGATTACTATTATTGTTCTTACATACTGCTTCCTGCTTGTTAAATAGCATAATATTAGTAACAGGTAAATCACAGATCTCCAGAAAATCTCTGCACTGAAGCATCACCCAAAAATATTACCTTATTCAAGCCTCCGCCTCGCAAAAGCCACTTCCTATAAAGATAAATTGTTATTTACAAAGCTACACTGTTGCTCAAAGTGTTTTAAGATTAATTATGCCTTGTGTTTAAAAATTGGATTAACCCGTGACACTGGGGAGTTTACAGGAGCACACGGAGCGGAGCGATGCCCAGCCCAGCACCTCTGGGGACCCAGGAGCACCGTGGGTGGGTGCCAGCCGGGAAGCTGCTCCCAGCACACAAGATGACACGCAGGAAGGTGTCATTCATGACCGGGGTGAAATTATAAGCAATTAGGGAAAGATTTGCTACGGGAACAACAGAGGAAATTGAGGCAGAGGCACGGGGGCTGCAAGGGCAAGCGGGAGCAAGTGCCACTGGAGGAGGGAAGGAAGAAGTGCTGGCCACTCCGGGAGCTGAAATAAGATTATCGATGTTCTTCAGAGAGGCCACATCAGATCCCAACTTAGATGAGATTGGATTAGATATTTTAAGCCTTCTGGCACAAAAGCCTTATATGGAGGACTTCTCTGACAGTGTATAGGAACTTACAGCCTCATTTTAAAAAATTGTGCTATTCTCTACAACACAGAGATTCTTAAATATTTAAAAGCCTTCTTCATTGGTTGTTCATCAGATTGATTATGATGCATATTTCAGCAGTTTTTTCTAAAAATGCTCATCAGAGGATCAAGAAACGAGGTGTTCTATGTGCTCTACATTGATTCACACTATTTCATTTTAATTCCAAAATACTGAATTCAGAAAACTGCCAAGAAAACAAAGCAGGAAATGTTTGTGTTTTGCTGTATGTTGCATATGCTCTATGGTAACCAAGAACACAAAAGAAATAGATGATGCTGCATTCCTCCACCTATCACTCACTAGCTAGCAAGCAGAGGAATAAAAACCAGTGGCACTATAACTTCCCCCGGAGTACCTGCATGTTTTTTCTTCTAACTTGGTACATAAAACCTCTCCAAGTTTCACATGCTACTTGTCCTGTTTGAGCTCTCCCATTCCAATGAAATTTAAGTATAACTTCATCACCAAAAAATAAAGCCATGTGTATCTCCTGATAACTAACCTCAAACTGTACCAGAAAGTTTTACAAAGCTTTGTGAAGGTCATGGGTTCAAAGGTCAGTTTGCCTTTGCCTCTACTTTTGTGAGAAAACTTCAGAATCAGGCAATTTTGTTTAGTTTGTACTTTCTAGGATTGGGCAAATATCTCTTATCACCACATAAATCTGATATTCATGTCACCTTTGAGGCACTGGTTTCCTCCTATGTTATTTTCCCATCTAAACTACCTTCACAAAACATGGTACCAATAACTGGATGAGTTTATTAGCAGTATCCTTGTGATTAAGAGGAAAAGAAATGCATTCCTGACACTGTACATTCTCAAAATCAGTGTCATCAAAACCAAGCATTATCCCTCAATCCAGCAACTGGCTTTAGGACATTGAGATCTATTTAGCTGGAATGCAACTCATCACAAAAGTCAATGTAGTTTCTTCCCTAGGGCTTTCTTATCCTTCCTCCTACCCAAAGTAAACCTCTATGCAGGAAAAGCCTTCTAGGGATTGTCCACCCCACCTCTCCATGTTTGAAAATAGATATCAGTGCACCATAATGGTTCTAATTTTGTTTTTATTCTAACTGAAGACCATGGAACAAAAGCAGGCTTATTTAATTCCATTAATATTAAGGTGGGTAGACAATGGTACCTTTATTGTGTCATCAACAGTCTTGAGGCTAACCCAGATGCTTATGTTTGAGGTTGCACTACAAAAAGTTAAAGCCAATTTCTGTTCAATGAAACCATTGCAGTTCCATCAATGATGAAAGCCACCATGTGAATAGCGACTTTTTTTTTTTTTTCTACTCAGCCCATTATTTAAAATGCTTAGAAGCATCTGTGCTTTTAGTGGACTCCAGCACAAATGTTTTGGGAATAAAGATTTTTCTAGCAAAGCTATGAAAGGTGATCATAGGTGTTAACATGCACTACTGAAAAAAACATTTGGAAAGAGCCAATTCTCAGCTGAAAAAGAAACAACAGAAAACCAAAGGTGAGCATCCTAGACAAGTTGTTTTCTTGCCTCTCCAGTGCATTTTAAGGACAGATAAAGGGTATTCTACAGCAGAAATACTTCAGAAACAGAAAAAGTCCTCAAAAATAGCCCCAGAAAGACAAAATTAGCTTTCCAGTAGTATATGTCAGTTTTATGCCCTACATCTAAGCAGTTCAAATGAACTTTCCTCAGATGTTATTAGGTATTGGTGCCATGGCATTTATATCTCCAAGTATGCAAGGGACACGTGCACACTAGCAGAAGCACCAGGTCTAGAGGGCACCATTATATTCCTCTTTATTTCCCCAGTTACAGCAGGCTACAGATGCATGCTATTGATTGTTATTTGTCTCACATCGCAGACATTCAGCCCTAGAATTTTTATCTTTCATTTGTAATTTTTCTATTTAATATTCTCTGTCACTGAGAGTGCTGCCAGTCTGATTATTCCTAGCTTGCATCCCCCCACTTGAAAAAGATTCCACACAAACCTATTCCGTTAAAAAAGTTAGTGACCAAAATTTCACCCAGAACTTGAAAAATGAAAAATGGAAAGGCCAACTATAGCAAAGAATTTAGAAGTCTGCCTCCAAGCAATAACACTTTGCTGTTTGCATCTCCCAGCCCACAAGAAATTTAGTGGACAAAGTCAAGACACAGACCACACTCATCTCTCCTTTGTGTTTGCCACACCAATTTCAGCTCTGAATTGATAAACCGTTATTGATGTTGGAGATCAATGAGATTAAGCATGTGCTTAACTTTAATCACATAAATAAGTTCATTTCTGAATCTGGGCTGCTTTATTCATCACTGGGCAGAACTGAGCTCTTTCTGGATAATTAACACTTCATTTGCTTTGCCATAGTCAGTGGTTCTCGCATATGGTATGAAGAATTATGTTTATATATATTAAGAGCTAAGTTCAGAATCTAGAGTCAAGTATATTTTTATCTGGCAAAGTTTATCACATAAGGAACAGTCTGAAATTATTGGCATTGTTCAGTCTTTGCTTTGCTGTAGCGACAGAATGCAAGTCTACAAAAAGTCAAGCGGGAGAATGAAGTCTGGTCAAGAGGACCTGCATGAATTAATATTTGTGTAATTAACAAAGCTGTATGAATTCCACTGTTGGATTCAGTTTTCCTTCCCATTAACATTCTTTTATACTTTCTATATAAAAGCCTTGAATTGAACACTGAATAGTTTTTTCTTCCTCTCACAAAAAAATATTATAGTTAAAGCTGTTATGTTCCCAGAATTTAAATCAGGTAGAAATACTCTTGTGCAAAAGATTTGATGATTTTTTGAGAGTTTTCTTAAAATTGTAAAGTTAAGCATATTTGACACACTAGGAGAATTTAATCTAAATTTCTAATTATTCAAATACAGACTAAATGCTACCTTACTATTCAGTATATCTTCATTAATTATCAGTGTTGAGAAATGCATTTTAAGAAGTTCAGGATATTTTGAAGGCACTTTTTTAGTGTTACAAGAAATCTCTCAAGTTTTTAAGAACGTCGCCATGATTAAATAAACATTTCATTTTATGCTTTAATTTTAACTCAGCTGACTCGACAAGACAGAGCAGTAAAGTCTTCATGGATAAAATTATCCGAGAAGCAGCAAACACAACTGAATAAAATACAAAACTTGCAAATACTTTTGTTTTACTCTAATTGCTTAGAAATCAACTGCTACAGGACATAAATATCTGAATTGATTTTCAATGCCAGATACCACAATTCTGAAAAGGAAAAGGATATTTTTTTAGAATTTACAAACTTCATTAAAAGTCTGGACGCATTTTGATCCCACTGATGCAAACTTTAATGCTTTGTATTGTGGAACGCAATGCCCTGTTCATCTCCCCACCCGTTTATGTGTTACTCATGGAAACAGAGCTGCGTGATCGTTTCAAGAGCTATGTCTCACTTGTGGATTAAAATAACAGAGGTAAGTTGCCACTCACAAGAACGGCCATGTTGGTACAAGCACCTTGATCACATACTGTTAGTACCACGTAGCTTTGGGTGTTTAAAGGCAATGACCAGTGAACAGACTGCACCTTGGAAATATTTCCACATGTTAAAATATAGTCATCTTCCTGAAACAACAGAGCTTGGAGTTCTCAACTCGCTGGCCACACAAATACCTTCTTTATTAGACATCAATAAAAAGTTGACTTTGCACTACTGATGTTGCCAGGAAGTTCTTACAAAACACAATATCAGAACAAAAACCCGAGCCTACAACAGTGCAGAACTGTTTGGGAGCAAAGCCTTAATCTGGAGTCAATCGTGGCTTTAACGGCTCACATTTGCGCTGATTTGCAGTTGGGAAATGGGTGACATCACTGAGCACATTGCACAAGAAGCTGATTTCCAGCCTAGCGCTGTTCATGTGAAATAGGAATGTGAAAATGCACACTAAGTCAGTAGGGGAAATAAAATATTAAATACACCACAAGTACATTGACTAAATGTAGGTGCATAGGACTTTGTCAATTGTGTGTATATGCCAACATGCTCTTGCTACGACACATCCATAGACAATCCATCACTCAACAGAATGTGCCTCATGTCCCATGAAGGACAACAGACAGCAGATAAATCTGATCTAGTCCATATGGTGTGGAAAAAGCCTTTTTGCCCAGACTAAAGATTAACGGCAATTGTCAGAAATCCTAACAGGGGCCAATGTAAAGATAATTTTAAACTTACAGAAATTCTTAAACACTTCATCATGCCTTGTCATGAAGTAATAATCACATGCAAAAGCTGGATTTACTGTTAGATGGTCTAGAGAAAAAAAAGAAAAAAAAAAAAAGAGACAAAAAAAAGACAGAATACACTTAAAGCTAAATTGGCTCGCATTTCCTAGTGGTCTTGACAGCCCAACAAAGCAGCAGCAATGCCACTGCCCAATGTTAAATACGATCTACAAAGACAGCCCAGAGGCAGAGCCCAGGACAATGTTTGCATTCCCTCTGAGCCGAAGCATTCCACGGGCAGGCTTCAGCCTCCCAGGAAAACACAACACAGTGCTCAGCAGCTGCCTCCGACCTCTGGTTTTCCTCCACTCAGAACCTCTCCCTTCTTCCAACTCTTACTGCAGCCAGGGTTGCCCAGCATCTTTCCCCCTCCTCAGTCAGTGCCAGTCTCTGAAACACTTTTCCCTTTTTTCCTCTCTTTTCCTCCATGCTCTCATTATATTCTTTTTCTTGACTTCCTAATAAAATATCCAAATTGTTGCTTAAGAGAGTGTCAATCACCCATGATCTCTAAAGGAGCGTCCTTTTAGGAGTTGGAGAGGACTTGTTTGGAAGGAGGGAGGAGCACTGCCTGAGACAGCAGCTGGGCCATCAGGTAGTGTGGATGGGATTCTCAGGAGTGGGCGGGCTGGACTCCAGGAGAAGACAGCAGAGGACCGTACCAGGATTTCCCATGGCCCTTGCTCACATCCAGGATGGGCCACAGAACCCGTAAGTAGGTCAGTAAGCTCCCAGAAAAGCCCCAAACCACAGCAGCACTAACCAAAATAGGACAGAAGCAGGGTGGGCAGCAAGCCCAAATTCCCTCCACGCCTTGGTGGGGCAGGATGAGCCATGGCATTGCTGGGCTGAACTACGACTACTCCCCAGAACTCCATACGCACACATGGTGTTTCTGAATATAAATACATACATATATATAAGAGAGAAAATTACAGTAAGAAAACACAGTCTGCTAGAGAGATTATATGAACAGAGGAAGCATGCCAAAAGTGGTTGCTGTTTAATTTCAGCATACATACTGCCTCAGGTACAAACAAAAGTCTGAAGAATCCCATTTAAAGCTCTAATCAAGCTCTTTGTTTCTTTTCTAATTTGTAGAGCCTGATCCTGCAACATCCAAATGAACAAGAATCAGGAGGAGAAGAGATGCAAGTTCAGGCCATGGTCCACCTGCAACACGCTCTTGGCACACCACAAACATCTGAGGTAGGACTTCACCCAATCTGCAGCACCACAAAGCATGGAAAGCATCTTACCAACGAGGCTCGTGACATACAGCCACGTCCACAGGAGAGCAAGAAGCAGGGCTGTGCCGCCGTCTGGTTTCACACAAAAGTAACTTCATTTCCCTTAGCTGCCTTTTTGTCTCCCTGCCTTTAACCTCTGGGATTGTCTTTAGTGCTCAAGTACTCTTTGTTTGTTTGTTTGTTTTTAAATACACTGCCAGAAGCTCGGTGCCCAACACAGCAGTCTGCCTCGAGGTCATCCTCACTGCTATCCAAAGGAGCAAAGTAGTTTGGATACACATAGCTGATACTAGCTGGAAACATGGTAGCTCAGGTATCAACATCAAAACATCTACTGGGCCACCACAGTGGTTAAACAGCTACTGAAAACAGGGTGGGTTTGTTTACAACCAGTGCGGGGCTATCTACTCAAGATATTCCCGTAACATGGGCCACTGCTAACCACTGGCCCAGCTGGCTTTGGAAGCAGGGCTCATGGGTCCTTTTGCCCCATTGTTTTCCTGCAAGCAACTTTTAAAGGGCATTAATTGGACAAAATCCAACATACTACCAAAGTGGCCTTCCTAACAGGTGTCCTATACACCATAAAAAGAAATCTCCAGTCTTTTGAAGAGACCCCAAATATGCTTCAAATAATTCCTTCTCCATTTGTTGTTTGAAGAATGACTTCTTTTAATCACTACTGAAAAAATAAACAAGAGATCATTATTTTTTATTTTGTATTTTTAAATGGATTCAGATGAAGAATCAAGAGGAAATCTTGTCACTTCTTTGTTCTTATGAAAGAACTCAGGCTGAAAATACCCAGTGCTCTCTTGTTATTGTCAAACCCTCAGCAATTAAGAGGGTGGTCTTAAGAGATAAATAGAACATTGATGCTTTACCTCACTGTTCAAATGGGGGTTTCAATAAAGCAATGCTGACTTTTTGCAGAGGAGTGATTTTGCTGCTTTGGGCTTTAGGATACCAGCCATCCAGAGAAATCTTTTGACATCAGGATGAGACCTACTATAGGTAGCACTTAATCCTTTAAGACTAAAGGATTAAGCCAGTTGACCAGGAAGAGAAATTAGATTTAACACCTGGAAAATTCAAAGCGCTTCCAACCTTGTCATTCCAGGGTTACTCTCTTTCGTAGTCCAGACAAGAACACTTACAGAGTTTAGTTTCTACATTTGACAGAAAAATAAACAAATTTATATTGATCTAAAGCAGGAAGCGGAAGACCTGATGAAGGGATGATACAGAAATATCACAAAATGGGCTAATGAACATTTAAAGTAAAGGCACAGAAGATGAGGGTCTTCATAATTTCAGGACAGAGAAATGCATGCCCAAAACCAAGGTTAGCATTCATTAAAAAAAAGAGAAAGCATGAAATGGGTGTGCTGGATGTGGTGGCCATGTGCAAGACTTGGGAACTGTTGACTATTCTGCTGTGAAATAGCAGACTATCTCTAGTTTTGTTGCTAACCTAGTTGTGCCCTATGAAATCTCCCTTTCAGGTGGCCCACGCTCTTTGCTGGCCTTGTCCAGACTCACGCGTCAGTCACAAGGACCGATTACAGCAGCTACAGAGACACAGAGTCCATAAGGCCTAAAATACATGTCAAACGTAATAGGAAAAAAAAGAAAAAAAAAGAAGTCTGAGGAGAAAAAAGAAACCATTTTTCATCTAGGAAAGAAAATAATATTTGACCCCCAGTATGGTTTTGCTGTGTCGATGCCATGAAGCTGTGGTTAGCCCTTGCTCTGAGGCGTTAACCTCACCGTCCACATACAAAACATCCCAGCTGCACGTTTCTTGTTCTGGGCGGTCCTCAGATGAGCAAAATGAGCCACAGCAAAGCACCAGCTCTATGATACAGCAGTTATTATTATTGATTTAACTGGTTTGTTTATGCCTATGTTTAATTGGCTATGTTAATAGCATTTTAATCCACATTTCACTTGTATGTGGCTGATAGCGCAACACTTGTGTGGCTGCAGCGACATTTTCTCACCATTGCTATCTGTCATCAAGGACCAGGCCAGCACTGTGATGTTAACTGACAATCCCAAATGTTTTGTTTAATTAGGTATAATTTACACTATACTATATAATTACACAGCAATGGCTGATAGATCTTTTATTAAATAGGCAAAACCATGAAAAACCTTTAATCAAATAGAAAATATTTCAGTCATCTTTTAACACCGGTATTAAGCATTTCTAAACATTCAAATGTAAGATTAATGAGAACCAAGTGAAAAAAAAAAAGAACTACTGGTGAAGTTCTTTAAATCACCTTTAAAGTTTATGCCAAGCAGAGTATCACTAGATCAAGCAACACAATTACCCAAGGTTTTTGTGCTTAGAAATAGTCTCTTCATCACAGTTAAGACCACCTCATCTCCAGACAAACACTCTGTTGGTCCATCACAAACAAGCATTGGCCCACAAGATGCTCCCAGAGAATCATGGTCAGCAAGAGACAAGTTCATTGCATGTGCCTTCGGGCCACCTGTCTCCCAACTGATCTGAAGCTCGAGCGACAGGTAATTCAAACAGAAAATATTAAGACATTAAACAGGACCTCTCCTAAGGGTCTGAACTTGACCTGCAGAGCTTGCAGAGCCCAGTTGGTTTTTCTCAGTTCCAGATCTACCCCAAAGGAGAAAGGTTTTGCACAAAGCAAATGCCCCACGTGGCCCCGGGCAGAACCCTCAGACCACGTACAGCTCTGCCCGACCTCACAGCCCCACCATGAACAGGAGCACTTTTTACTGTCTAAATGCTAGACACAGTTGGTAACTTCTTGGTCCTAACCTGCTGCCTTCCAACCTTGTGTTTCAGTCTGACCACACTCGCTCCCATTTTTCTCCTGTTAGACAATCCTGCCTTCCACCTCCAGTCCTTTTAGTTTCTTCATCCCTCTTTCACTCTCTTTTCTTCCCATTTCACCTTGCTCTCAGATTAATAATTTAGAAGTCAAAAATAAAAAAAAATCCTAAATTAATTTGACATCTGTGCTATTTAACTACATCAGATGCCCTGTTTAATTACCCAAATACCATTATTTTGGAAAATTTAAGTCTCTTTCTAATACAAGTTTTGTAGGGAATAACTATCCTTTTTCCCCCCCCCCTTTTTTTTTTGAGAGAGAGAATTTCATAGTAGAAAACTACAGAGCAGAAACCATCCAACCATATATTTTGCACCAGGAAAATGGCATAGGAGCATGCTACAGCTGCTTCCACAGAATGCACTCTATATAATAATCAAGATCAGAAATATTTCACAAATAGGAAGCTCTCAGGCCTCTGTACAAAACCCAACTGGCAGTCAAGCTTTGCATTAAAGCAGCATTTGCCATGCAAGTGTTGAGGGCAGCACACAGGCGCAGCGGGGCTCCCCTGCTCCTGGAAAGGCAGCAGCACCAGGGCAGCAGTGTCTGCTGCAGATGGGGACTACCGCCACCACCCAGCTGCCCTCTCCATCCCCAGCAAGAGATGGGGCACGTCTGCACTTGAACCTAATGATGGAGTCCCCATTCCCACCTCACCATGCTCTCGGTCCGCTGCGCGAAGCAGGGTCTATCCTTCCCAAGGCAGCTTTGGAGGGAGCAGCCCTGCCCGCAGCTCACCAGGGCTCTCCAGCACCCACCTCACACCAGCGGGGTAGCTTTCACAGTAAACACATCAGAGAAAGTGTAAAATGTTCCCAGGACAAGGTTTTCCGTGGTGCTTGGAAGTGTCCCCATATGTTCAGAGGACTTGCTGGAGAATTTAAAAGGTCAGATTCGGCACAGGAGGGCAGACAGGGTTTTCAGAGTGGTGGTAAAGTGGGGAGAGAAGCACAAAAACACTCATTGTCTTTTTGAGAATCATAGGAGAAAAATTAGGAAGAGGCAAGATCATGGAGAATATTAAAAAGAGAGACTTTTCCAATTGCCTGTGAAAGGCAAGAAAGCAGAGAGAACAAACATAATGCACACATACATACCACCATCTCTAGATCCTGGAGAGAAGGCAAGCTGCTGCATTGTGTAGAGATTCAAAATGTAGAAAATCAATTGTAAATCACGAGTTCTGGATTCTTTGAGATGAAGTGTAATCTGATTTACAATGTTACAAAAAGAAATTAAAGTTAATTCCAACATGATTGTGGGTATACCGCAATTTAATATAACCATGCTGTGGCCTTTAAATCTCCACATTGCAATATGCCAACAGTCATTACTTCTTTAAGTTTCATATTTTATTTTAAACTATAAATTGGAAATATCACATAGCTTGTTATTTACATTTCAGAATTAGGATCTTTGCTTAGAAACACAGTGCTCTATGGTGTAATAAGATTATTGTGCAACTACTACACAGTTAGGGTAGTTACAGGCACTCCACTTCACCTCATCATTTTTTCTGCTTAAATATTATGCCACATTCTGATTAATACCAGACCAATAAAATCATCTTAGCAATCTGGTTAGAGTCTTTTGTCTACCCAGATGGCCTGCAATGTTAATGTGTGACAATTTCAACAATGAACTAGGACTGTTTTATGGAACCAACATTTGTTCCACTGCTTTTTCTTCTTAGGCTCAGAATTTTGACACAGATGGTACAAATTACTCAAAAAACAGAAATGTTCATTTAGAAGGCTTAAATATGTGGTTTTACTCAGGCCATCCGAATCTTTTACATTTACAATTCAGTAAATTTACTAACAACCCTGCTGTAATTAAGGTCTATAAAAATCTTCCCTCCTTTCCTGCTTGCTTTTCCCCTTACATATCTACAGCATTTCATTATGCCTCCAATTTATTAATATTTATTCCAGTTCTGAAATGTTTTTAATTTTGGAGGATTTACACTGTTCAATCTTGCATCCGATTCTTCATACCTTTCTAATTATGGGAAAGGGGGGGAAAAACATTTAATCTGTAACCACATATTAATCCCCCTAGAACCTACACATTTACTAGATCTTAAAGGAGTAGAAAAAGAAAAGACAGAATGATGTCAGCAGCTTCTGGCCAAATGGCACAGCATTTTCAGCTAAGCAGAAGATTTTATAATCCCGAGTTTCCTTACAGATACTCAGGAAATAGTAAGATGTCTCTGAGAAATTACAATGGGGAGAAGAAAACAGCGGGGTTCCTATAAAGTGTTTTAAAACAAGAGAGAGAGAGAGAGAAATCCCAGGCTAGAGACAGATGCACTTACAGTTTGACCAAGTCTATAAAGACGAGGTTATTGTGCAAAACTGCCAGAGGACAGAAGAGTTAACACAGAGCAACTGCTCTGGAGCTTTTGCCGCTACCCCAGAGGAAAGATTGCCGACGCAGGCTTTCCCCCCTCAGTCCTCACAGGTTCATGTTCTGCCACGCCAGAGCAGCCAACGGTGCCCACGCACCTCTCCCAAGAGTAACGGACCCGCAAACCATCATGGGGGCTAACCAAAATGATTTGGCCACACAGGGAGCTGAGGAGGAACATCAGAAAGGCAGAGACCTTGCTCTGCTCCAGCACCAGGCGCTCATCAGCGCCCGTTTGGTTTCCTTCAGCCCAGCAGTGGCTGTGGTCCGCAATAGCCTGCATGTTTCCAGAAAGTCTTTGGGGTTCATGGGAGAGGCTACGCTGAAACCATTCATCAGGGTCCACAGCACCTGTGCAAGTCAGCCCAGCAGGGTTTGCGTTCAGGGCATCCTCCCAAAGCACATCGCAACACCAGGCACAGCCCCAGAAACCTCGTGCCATTTCACAGCACTGCGATTGCTGACATTAATTTCAGTACCTTCAGCCAATTTACCTGAACAGAGTCTTCCTTTGACAATTATTGTACCAATGTGTGGTTTCAGGATCATTCTGAGGTTCTGCTTTCTGTCCGTCTATGCCTCTGTGATGGTTTGTCTTTATTATTTAAACAAATAATTTAAACACTAAAATCAAATTAAAAAAAAACCAAAACAAAACAACATAAAGCCCCATGACTGTCCTTTTGCAGTCCTTGCAGAAAGTACAGTATATGTGTGATGCTCCAATTCATTATGATATTCTATTAGATCTGCCAACAGAAAATGCATTTTGAGTTTCTAAATGTTGTTTCCATTAGAATCAATCACTCCATGCAATTAAGCCAATAGTCTCTCACCATTTCTGCTGTTATGAGCTAAACCATCCTAAATATATTGACAGCTGTCTCCTATAAGATGACACAAATTAGGTTGAGGGGGCATAAGCCTAAATGTCACCAGTGGGAGGACATCAGTTATTCTTTCAGAAATCTACCTAATTTTCATACCCCATAAGGCATTCAAGTAGACTTTCTTTGCATTGGCAGCATGCACTAATCAATGTTTTGCATATTACAATCAATAACATGCTTAAATGTTTAAGTTTTGCATTCTTTTGCAATAAATATTGATATATTACAAACTATGTAAAACTGTTCCAAAATGAGCTAAATATTGTTTGTTACAAAACAGATGTCACATGAAATTATGCCATATGTGCTATTAAACTTTTTTTTTTTTACAGTGAAAACCAAGATTTAGTTTCAGAAGAGAGTGTATTTGGCTTTTCAAGGATTTGAAGCATGAAAGCAACATCTCTGAAATATTTTTAAACCTGCTGTGCATACTGTAATCCAGTTTTGTAGGTAGAACCTGCGTGTTTTAAATGTAGATATCTTAAAAATAAAGAAATATGCTAAATGTATGATTGCGATACTACATCTCCACAGGTTCCACTGATTTATCATAGATGCAAATGAGAAATTTCTACAGTTTTCCCCTACCAATTTTAGTATTTATGACATCATTACCTTTAAGTACAGGTATTTTGACTTGAAAATTAATATACACTTCCACATACCTAAAAAAAATTCCAGCTAATGGCTGTAATACAATTTTTCTGCAAATATTTTATATTGAAATCTGAGAATAGTGAGTGCATGGGATTCATGGAGGTCAAGGATGGTCAGCGCAGACCTGCTGTGGAGTGAAACACAAACCCACTAACTCTGCATGAGGAAAGGGAACATGCTCCGAGGTTTGACTTTGACTGTGTTTGCAAAACCATATATATGAAAGCAAAGCAATCTATATCTCCAGACTTTGAAAGTGTGAACTCCGCAACAGAGTGAGCAGAACACAGGAAACATGTTGCTAAGAGCCATACAGTAAAACAAAATCTGGTTTGCCACAAGACGAGTGACATTGGCATCAGAGGCAAAGACACTTATACCCACAAATGGAAACACGGCGCGTCGGGAAAGCTAGAGGAAGAGGAGCAGATGCAGCAGCACAAGGAAGAAACTCAAAGTAAAGATCTTCAGACTCCATATGTAGTTTTCTTTCTCTTAGTCATCAAAAAGAGGAAGACAGAGTAAACAAAAAGATAAAGAGAAGAAGGTGAAGAAAATATTTTCTTCTTTCCAACCCTCCTCCCCCGAAGGCAAAATACTTGCTTACATTTCTAAACATACTATCTTTGTGAGTCTTCTCTGTAATATAACTAACTAATTGCTTGCTTATGAGCATTAAAACTGGGAGGAAAAGTCCTTGATCTCCCAGCTTGGTGAAGATTCCTGAGGCTTCTAGTCTTTAAAAAAACCCTGCAAATAAACTTTAACACTTCAGTGGATGCAGCCCCCCCTCTAACACTATGAACTTCCATAACAAAGCCAGACAAAATTATCTCAGACCCCGAGTCACCGCACCACACCTGGTGAAGCTGCCTTTCCCAGGTCACAGCACCTTCAGTACCATAACAAATTCCCTTCCTGATTTCTCTTATTTTCTGAAGCGTAGGTCACCTTCTTCACGTCCTATTTGTCATTCAGCAGGTTTACTTAGACTGAGAATTTGTAGGAGAACTGCAGATGGAGCCACTACGAAGGATGACTGTCGTGACTCATTCACACCACCAAACACATGGGAGTCAGATAAATACTGGTTTATTGATTTACCGAATTGGGAGCTTTTCCCACGGAGAGAAGCTTTACCAGCACAGTGATGCAGCATAGTTCCAACGCCTCCAATGAACCAGTCCCACCAGCTCTGCCTTAGGTTAATGCCAGGAGGATGAGCCCTCGCTGGCTTGGTGCCCACTCTGCAGGTCAGGAAGCGATCAGGGTGCCTGGAGCCCTGGCTGATGGGGAGAGGGTCCTGGAGGGCCCCGCCACCACAGAGATGGGCACCTGGTGCCAATGTGTCCCCCTTGGATCTGTCGCTGTGATGCCAAACACCACCCTGAAACTGCTGGTTTTCCAAATTTCCTGGTCTAACATGCCTTGGCTAAGACTAAATGGTGTTTTCATCGATGGCTTGAGAGCCAAAGTAGAAGCAGGTCAAGCATTTCCCTGGGTTAAAGCACAAGCACTGAGGAAGCCGATGGTGAGCAGTCGGGAATAGCTATTCTGCAGTAACTTCCTTCATGGCAAATCCTTAGTTCATGCAAGATGTTCAGCAAACCTGCACACCTTTAAAAAAAATACCAAATTCAGCTTTTTCTCTGAAAAGATACTATTTTTTACCCCTACTTCTAGAGTAGGGCAAGAATATTTTTAAATGTTGTAGCTAGATGTCAGTATTTGGGGTGATAGGTTCTTTACAAATGCCGAAGATCTGAGAGCAGGAAAGATTACAGGCAACCCTACAACCTCCGATTAAATACAAACATACTTGTAAAAGCTTCCTCTTCTCCCTGCCTCCATATTGCACCTTCTGCAGCAAAATGCTTAGTACATGATAAAAATAGATAGATCTTTCAAAATCTTAGAAGAAAGGTACTAGAATGTTTTTCTTTAAACGTTATATTTTCTTAAAGGCAACATAATGAGGTCATCTGAAGCTGGATTCAAGCTGATAAACTGTGTTTAGGAGAAACTAGAGGTTGAGCAAGGGGGTTCTAGCAAAGGAAAACAAAGAGAATGATCGCAAAAGTCAGATCTCAAAATGTTAATCAGATTCAGAAACATAAAACATGACAATTTATGGTGTTTGGAAAAAAATTTTAAATTCTAAATTTTTTTTTTAATTTTGTAATAAATTTATCATAAATTATATTAATTTATAATAATGCAGATGTGCACAAAGGCTAAGAAGTCATATACAGCTTTTGTTTTGTGTTTGCTATGCTGAAATTAGGTTGATCCAGGTTGTGTGTGCATACTGCATATTGTAAGTGTTGCAGCCCGGTGTCTCTTGGTTTTACCAGAGTTATAGCAGGTGTAACCAATAGCCACAATAATGAAAATGCTCTGATAACTAATAAAGTATATAAATCCAAAGCTAACAGCATCACAAAAGAAGCCTCTTTCAGATTGATTCTTCTGTTACCACGATGCGCATTAAATTCAGTGCAACACATGCACAGCTGTTTGCTCCATACCACCCACAGTAAAGGAATAGCTCGTCTGTGTTTGGTACAAGGGAAGCCAACAAGAGCTGCACACCACAAAAATTACAACCAGCTAAACCAGACGAAATCTTCCGCACGAGGCCAGTTAAAGAAGAACATGAGAACTCTTGATACGAGAGAAACACATTCCTTTAATTTTCATCGTTATTTTAAGGAATCATAAACACTGGAAGAAAATGACAGATACCTCACTTCAGTCTCTCCTCCCCTCTGTGTGCAAGATCTATTCCCTCAAGGAACCACAATAAGACTGACATACCATCCCTTTCTTGAAAGCCGCTAAAATAGCTTTGCCATGGGTTTCACAAGAAATTTGTAACACTAAGTGTGTCTTTCTGGACTCATCCTTTTGACGTATTGATAGCCAAGGTTCCTGTTGCCTGTCCCCTCTGCACTCTTTTCACCTAACGCTATTTACTGGTGCTACCTTTTCAGAATTAAGAGTCCGTATCAAAGCAGTTGTAACACCATTTAAGCAGCTTTTCTAAGGAATCACATCTAAATGAAAAGGCAAAGTATAAAAATGCCCCATCTTCCGCTGTGCCTAACTGATTTGCTCTGCATTTTATCCCCAAGGAGGTGCCGATTCCAAAATACAGGGATGAAGGACCATTCACAAAAGCAGCATCGCGCAACCAGCAAGAAGAGCTGCTTGTGTATTTTACATCTACACGGGCTGAGTGTCTCTAAAAGCAGCCACCCGGCCACACTCCGGCCATTTCGGCTGGACTGTTTATCACAATTCACAGAGGTGAGCATTTAACCTACTGACTCCTTCATCACAGCATGGGCCAGGTATTTGTTTCTTTTGTTAGATTAATATCGGTGACAGAATAACCTACTCATTAATGACGATAATGATTATACAGTGAGGTAGAATAGCAATTCTTGCAATGTACTGCACAAAGGAGTCAGTTTCATTAATTAATAAAATTTATTAAAGAATACAAAACAAACAAGAAAACCATGCTTTTGTTAAGCACCTTCTCAAATGTTGATCATTGGCTCGGTAACTTTAAACCTATCAACCTGCTATGGGAACGCTACATGTGCCACGCAGAGGGACGGGTGACTGGAGAGCACACCCTGGCTCAGAGATGGACAAGTGTCCATTCCCCCCAGCTAGCAGGGGCAGAAGCCCACAGAGAGGCTGCAAGGGGCTCCAGAGCAGGAAAGACATGGAGCAAGACAGCAAGATGAGCCATGTCCCGCACCGAACACATGCTAACTGCAGGACGGGACCATGAACAACGAGAGACCCACCACCATATGCTGGATAAATCCCTCCATTTCCCAGCTTGCTCTATCACCATGCAAGATACCAATTCCTCTGAGCCTGCTTCTGCAAGGTCCTAATCATACCTTCAGGAAGTCTGGCTGAGGACTTTTCCCAGGAACGATGATCTCAAACACTTTGCTGGTATTAATACCTGTACCCTCATGAAAATCTCTGCATGGGATAGGCTTTTAACAAACCATTTACCAGAACTGCAGAACAACACGCAGGTTTTGATTTTCCCTAAAAACTAATGTCCAAAAAAAAAAACAACCAACCCCAAACACCTATGGCAGAATAGAGACTGGAATCCAAGTTCCCAGTTTCAGAGCTTTCTTAGGCAGCAGTACCTGTATTTCTTTAAGTGGTCATATTCCTACATGACTGTCATGTCAGATTTTAATTCTGGTTACCAACACTCTGTCATTAGCTATCTGGGGGATTTATTGGTTTTCCCAAGCAAGGTAATATAGGAGCATTCAAGCTGTGCATTCAGTACTCAAACAGTTTTATGGGAAAAAAGGTGGCAAGGAAGAGGAAGATTGCCATAGGGGCTGCAAGACTAAGTTCCCTGAATTCACACAGGCATTAATTAAGTTACATAGTATTTTTGATCTTCCGTTCCACCACTATGAAATAGTAATTTCTCAGTGCCATGCAGATAGATGCTTAAGAGATCAGGAAATGCCTGAATACAACAGACACAGTATCAGGGGACTGGGAGACACCATGGCAGCCGATAGGCAGAAGGTATATCTCACCTTACTTTGCTTACTCTGCTTTGTTCAAATGTAAACATCATTTGGAAAATTATGATGAATTGAGATCTACTTTTATTATGAGCTTTTCTCTTCACTTCAGCTGTTGTCATGTCTACATTAAACCAAAGGTGGCTGGTAAGATCATGTGCTGGTTCTGGCTGGGATAGAGTTAATTCACAGTAGCTGGCATGGGGCTGTTTTTTGGATTTGTGCTGGAAACAGTGTTGATAACACAGGGATGTTTTCGTTCCTGCTGAGCAGGGCTGACACAGAGTCAAGGCCTTTTCTGCTCCTCACCCCACCCAGCAAGGAGGTTGGGGGGGGGGGGGGGGGCACAAAGAGCTGGGAGGGGGCACAGCCAGGACAGCTGACCCCAACTGACCCAAGGCATATCCCACACCATATGATATCATGCTCAGCACATAAAGCTGGGGGAAGGAGGAGGAAGGCGGGGGGGGACGTTTGGAGTGATGGAGTTTGTCTTCCCAAGTCATTGTTACATGTGACAGAGCCCTGCTTTCCTGGGGATGGCTGAGCACCTGCCTGCCCGTGGGAAGCAGGGGATGGATTCCTTGTGTTGCTTTGCTTGTATGCATGGTGTTTGCTTTATTTACTAAACTGTCTTTATCTCAACCCATGAGTTTTCTCACTTTTTCTCTTCCAATTCTCTCACCCATCCCATGGTGGGGGAATGAGCGAGAAGCTGCGTGGGGCTTAGTTACCTGCTGGGGTTAAACCACAACAGATCAAAATGCCAATAATCAGCCCCCATTTCAGTTTGAAGTCTTTTTTTAGATGCCAAGACCTAGCCATAAACCAGCTAAACACATCTAACAGGCATGAAGTAGAGAACAACTTTGTAAAGTGATGCTTGCTGGCTTTACAATATCTGCTGCAAAACTTTAGACATATGGCAAAAAAGTAACAATTAAATTTCATCTAATATTTCTCCCCTTCACTCTGTCCCTTCATGAAGATAAAACATATTTTGAAACCAAAGTCAACAAGACTTTGTCTCAGGAAGAGGTTTTGAGGTTTGTTTTGGTTCCTGTTCGGGACTTGGTGTAGTCACCAGTAAGTCACTTCTGAGTGTCAGAGTTTATTATTTTTCTTGGATTTCCAAATGGAAACTGAGCTCATTCAAAATTCTTCTCATAAAGGAAGTGCTTACGACTCATAAATCATGACTCAGAACTCAGTATTTCAGTTTACGTATCTGCAAAATAACAAACACCCACCTGTTGCCGTTCTTACTAAATGATGTGTAAAGGCACTACATTTATACAAGGCTGATGCAACCCAGTAGTCTCAGTTCTCCTCTTTTCCACCAGCATCAATCTGGTGCAACTGCACTTGCAGTGAAGCAGCATAACTTTGTGCTAATTGGCCCATGTCCTTAAAACCACCACCCCTGAAGTCAGACAGAGAGTCCTACAGGAACTAACCCAAGAAAGCACTGCTTTAAAACACTTAATGAAGAAATGAGGTGGAATTGAAATGAATTTTCACAGCAATCAATGCAATGCCTCAGTGTTTCCCTGGAAAGCCTGTTCCTCTCCTCCCAGGTTGCCTTTCCCTCTTTCCCATTGTATTTTCATCAATTTAGAACTTAAATCACCAAAACAATTGTGTGACTTTCAAAAATGCTTGAAATGTGTAAGCATGAAAATACATTTTGTGTGGCTGTGTGCAACCATGAAACGTTTTTTTAATGAAGAGATTGAAGTTGCATCTGTTCTGTTACTTGCCTGGGTTTGTTGTCACCACTGCTGTACCCCCACACCTTTATAATGGCTAAAAAGAAAGCACGACTGGAGTACGATGGATGTGTTTTGTCCTTCATTAGAATCATTGTTTTTCCATCACACTTGATTTTCAATATTCTTCCTTTAAAATAACTCTTTGAACCGAAGCCTACATTCCTCTCGTGTTCCCACACTAATCTCCTCCTTGCCAATCTTCAAGATACACACATATCGCTATATTTGGTGTTTTTCCTAAAGCTCTTCGTAATTACATCACAATTAATTCCTTAAATTTAAAAGTGTTTAGAGCTCTCCTAATTGTAGGGACAACCTCAAGAACATTGCCAAATTAATGTAATGGCCTCCAAACCAAAAGGCAATGAACGAAAGACAAAAATCGCTTTAAAAACCCTCTTCATAAGCCAACATCATGCTTCTGGGGAGCCTGACTCATGGTTGCAAATGCTAGGCTTTAGAAACATAAACTGCTCTTGTCACAAAGATCCTGTAAACTTTATAGCAACCTCTTCAGCTCAGGGAGGTAAATGCCCCAACCCAAGGCCATGCAGGAAAAGTGCTAAAACCCCAGATCTTCCAGTTCCCCAAAGGATGCCTTGTCTACAGATGTGCACATCCTAGACTGGTTTTTTATCCCTTTAACATCCCATCCCATCCCATGGAGCTTTCTAGAAACCACGAGCTTTCTACTGATCCTGCAGCTGGAACCCACCAGCAACTGGTCTCTCCCTGCTCCTTAAGTCTCCAAACAGGTCAATGCCATGTTCGCATGAGCATCTATGCAGCCCTTAATGCACTGCACTCTCAAATAACAACAAATTCAGCATAAGGGCCTACAATCCCCCTCCTGTCCTTCCCCACCGTGACAAGAAGGACCCCTCTCTGGTGACACCAGAACCAAATGCACTGATGTAAAGCATCAGCTCAGACGGAAACACCGCCTGCATAGCGCAAAGCACATAGGTGTACACAAAGAAACATCTTATATACCTGAAAATGAACAGGAGGCAGAGAATTCATCATCTTCAGAGCACAGAGGGAACCCTGTTTCTTCAGTCTGTTCACAAGTGCCTCATGGACTTAAAGAGTTCAGAAAGGCCGGTGCTTTAATGAAGTCAAATTTCACTCACCAAGCAAAAATAAATCAAGGCAAATAAATTAAAACCTCCTTCCCCCTCCCCCTGATGGCACTAAACTCTAGAAAGCCTCTCCAGAACCAAGCAAGCAGAGGCTGAGCCACCTACTCTGGTCTGGCCACCTACAAAGTCCCATCTGGGGAGTCCTGTCCTGTAACCACTGCCAGGTTGCCTCCACGTCAAGCCGATTTCAGAGGCTACGAGCACTGAACCAGGCTCTCTGGCTTTTTCCCTGGTGCTACAGGGCATGGCTCCCGCTGCAACACACAACAGTTAGCCCAATATTCTTATCATCACCCAGGCCCCAGTGAGAATTGAAACTAAAGAGATGGGGAAAAAAAGAACCTTTTAGGAGATCAAGCATAGTTTTGTCTGTGAATAGTAAGGGTAAAACATGAGATATCTTAATCTTTATCCCGTATTCATACATTTATAGCCAAAAAGCGAGGAACAATATCTGAAATGTTCAAAGAATACTATGCCAGCACTTATCTGGTGACACTTGAGATGAAGAAGATAATTGAAAGGATGATTGCATTGGGCTTGTTGTACTCCATTGATAAGAAAGGTTTTAGAGAGCCCATTCAGTATGCTCAGCCATGGTACAAGATGCCAGAAGAAAACACAGCACTGCTGCAGCGACAGTAGCTCAGATCTATGAAACATTAAAATGAAAGATAAAGAAGGCTCTGAAAGAAGCAATATGGGGCACAGTTTGCTCGATGACAAACATTTGGACAAATGTCTAGACATCAGAATACCTCTTAATCACTGCTCACAGGCTGTCACCCTGCATTCCCATGCAAAAATCCACCCATAAATTAGAAACTTTTGCCGTCTCTCCCCTTGATAAAGGCCAGTAAGGAAAACACCAACAGCCAAAATCCTGCGTGGCTGTGCTCTCAGGATCTGCCGGCAGGGCTGACGTGAAGTCCAAACCCAGGGAAAACACGAGGTGATCGCTTGTTTTGCTGTTCTATTTATTAAACATCTCTTGCTTGATTATAACTAAGCAGTAAGTTTTTGCAATACTAGCAAAATCTGTAACGGTTTCTATAACTCTCATGATATTCTAAGCTAACTTCAGAGGCAGAGCAATTTACCAGAACTGCAGCTTAAACAAGTTTGAATTTCATTTGCTATATATATGAAGAGAATGCTCTTACTGAAAAAAGAAATGCATGAGCGCACATTAAAGCAGAGCTTTGATTCTGAACTCTTTATCCTGAACTCTGAACAATGGATACTTATGAATCATTTGTGCTGCATACTGAAGCCTTTTGAACTGGTAACAAGAGAAATCAGTTCTGCTAATGCATCTCTCATCCGAGATCTCTCACTCATCCAGATTTTAAATCTGAAACTTAAAAGAATAAAACTGTCTTTTTGGAAGGACCAAGAGTATTTTGGAAAACAGACTGGTCAGACAGGAGGGGGATTTCTGGATGGGGCAATAAGGAGATTGTGTGCAGGTTCTGATTTTCAGGACCAGATGTTTAAAATAAGTGTCTGAAAAACATGGGGAGGAGGCCTTACAAAATGATTTGCACTGCTTGTGTTTGGGGTCTGGCTGGGCAATATTGTCACTCTGTGGTGTGCAGCAAAACTAGACTGTGGAGGTCCTAATGATCAGGATGACATTAAGTAAAGTTTTGGGTGTGGACAAAACACTGGGTTAATGCTTAGGAACCTGTCCTATATACTGGCATAAATCTGGTCCTAGTAATGAAAAAAAAAATATAGCAAAGCTAGGAATCATCTCATAAGGAAACCCAGCTTTTACTAGTACTGTAAAATCTTTCTATACAAGCCATCTTTAGTCCTTCCCTACTTCTTACAGTTAACAAAAAATAGTCCAAACACAAGGCTTCTAGTTACCAGCTTTATAGAAGTCTGACGTAACGAGTTCCATGTTTGAGGATATGTTTCACAAAAGAGATCAAGCTCAGATTAAAAGAATTAAAAGTGCAGTCTGCAATGATGCATGGACAGATAGGTTCCTCCAACTCCAGGCTTTTGAGAATTCCTTTTAAACAGTAGAGAAAAGTGTGCAAAAAAGCTACTGAAACTTTTATAAGAGATAAATTGCACAATACCAACCTGATTAAATTTCAAATGCTATCAACTTTTGCTTAGAGTCTACAAGAGGGAGCAGACTTGAATTGAGAGTGCAGCCATCAAAAATGCTTTCCAGGCAGGTCCAGACATATGTCTAAATGAATGTCCACATTAAATGACAATGTCACTAACGACAGAAGCATTGAAAGATCAAAATGAAGGGCACAATCAGAACTCTGTATTTCAGTGCAAAATTCACCCTTAATATTTAGCAGCGATGACCTCCAGATGATAAAATGCCTGCAGTGGCCCAAGTATTAAGAGCACATGCCTGTACAACGGCGGAGCTAGCATCAAGCACGCTGCTAAATCATAGCTTGTAGGTAAATGCTGCAGTAGTTAGATGCCTATGCAAGATGCATAGAGATAAAACCAGTCACGTAAGAATAATGCAGCATTTTTTGTCCCCTCTCCCTGCCACGCAGCCACAGCTCACTAAAAGCACATTTACTCTGGCAGTCCCCCGGGTAAATGCATTACACCCATGCTCAGCTACCAGGATTTTGCAGCTCAGGAAGGGCAGGTGGTGGGATGAGGCAGAAGAGACCCCAAGGCAGCCCCCAGGGGGGCTGGACAGTGGCCAAGGGGGCCCGTGGTGCTGGGGCACTGGGGAACAGCAGCTCCATCACCCCACGTGTCCCCCTTCAGCAGCGGCTGCTGTCAAGGGTCACCCACTGCCCACCTGAGCCTGTGCCACGCACCTCTTCCCGCAGGGATGGTTCATGGGCAGGGAGCATTTAATCGATGACTTAATTCTCAGCTTTTTGGATCCACCTGTAACCCCCAATGTTTCATCAAACTTTCTTCTTACCCTTACTGAAAAAGATTAGGCAGCGGTAGCATTTCATAAGCACATACCATAAATACTCTCTCATATGCCAGACTGAAAGCTTTCTCTCTCATGTTTAGTGACCCTCAAATCACACTTCTTTCAGATCACCCAACTGTTACAGTAACAGCAAAAGCAACAGGATGGAAATAGCAAAATTCCCCACACATGCACGCTTTAGGCTATATTCACAAAAAGGGACGACCTCCCCTCTGAAACGCAGCCAGCACTGGGGTAAAAAGAATTCTGGTTTGGGAAGAAACATAGCTTCCCGTACAATTCTGGAGAACAGACAAGCTTTGCACAAGCCAACTCTGCTCATCTGAAGCAAACACTAGAGTAACAGTAATTTCTCCCTTGCAGAAAGAGCAACGCTGGAAGCCATCCTAACATGCTAAACAGCACAGCACGCCGATCACTAACTTTGTAAAAATGGCCAAAAGAAACTGAAAAATGTGAATCTCTATTTTCCAGGAAGCTAACAGTAAGATTTGGGTAAGACGGAGCTGCCTTGCAGTTGGGACAATAGCAGTAGTAAAGGAAGTGGAGAACAAGCCACCAGTGCGGTGGTGCAAGCTCTCATTTGCGATGCTAGAGCTGCTTTATATGCTGAGCTCCCATCCTTCAACAGCAGGTCAATGTTTTAATGTGGATTGGGCACATAAATGCAGATCAATTTATGCATTAAAAAAAATCATCTACATGTGCATTTATTTCAATTTCATTTTAGTGAATCAGGTCCTGATTCAATGCTAACTGAAAACCCTTGAAATAACTGCAAGCTTGCTCATAGCCAATTCTGTGTCACCGCTATGAAATTAGGAGTGAAATTAAATGGCTCAACAGTGCTAAGACATTCCCCAACTACTCCAGCAAGCAGTCGCTCACCTCTAAGGTTAACAGGATAAAGGCTGGATAAAGAAACTACTCATTATACCAGCTCTACAAAGAAGCAATTATGAGACTTTATAAAGTGGTTTCAAATATATTTTGCAAACTAGGACTCAGACAAATATTAGTGGCAGCAAATTACAGTACTTAGCAGAATTATCACCAGAAAAGGGACTCTTTTAATCTATAAAAAATATCAACAAAAGATGTAAATATGGACTCCTCGATGGGTGGTATATCTTGAAGAAAATATACATCTAATCTCACAGTGTGTTACCTCCAGTACCTGGAGAGAAGGTTAACAATTCAGAGCTGTTTCCTACAGCTATAGAATATATTTTGATGTAGAATTGTAGATATCACAGACTTAAAATCTATTGTATAATCACAGGGCAAGTGCAAGGAACCTGGGGACATACTTCTCTACAGTAAAGTGCTGGAACACTGGCTTTCATTTTAATCAATGTTATTCCCTGTTTTTAACAAATTATATTTCATTCTGTGGCCTTTTGGTTCTATTTTCCTCAGCGTAAACAGCAACAGTGTTTTCACCACCACGCATACAATTTGCAGGCTATATATTGGCATTACCCATGTGTTTATCTCCACGTGTGACAGGCGGCTAGGAGAAAACAGAGAGTCACCCTCACGGCACCTCGCCACGAGCACCAGATTATGATCTCGTTTGCATCACCGTAAATCCAGAGCTACCATACCTGGGTGCCAGCAGATGCTGCTCTGGGTTAAACCACACACGCCGCCAAGGAATCTGTTGGTGATCCAGGGATTCACAACCCGAAATCCCCAAGCATTCTGTTCCCATTCAAGTCAATATGAGCGGTGGGAACCAGCAACTTGGGATGTCAACCAATTACCACAGGTTTATGTCGGGGTAAGACAGAGAAGAATTTGCCCATCCTGTCGCACACACTTCGCATATAAATACCCTGAACAGCAAGCTGCAATGCAAGAAGTCAAAGATTCCTGTAGCTTTTGTCTCCCTTTGCTCAAAGCGCAAAGCTCAAAGCACAGAGGTCTCCCATGGAGGCCAGCACTTTTTGAGCATGAACAACTACTGTCAGAAGCAGAAAATGCTTCTGGGGCCCCTGACATTTCTTTCTCAGAAGCTTTCAGTCTCTTCTTCATCAAAGGAACACATGCATGTTTTCAAATTCCTTCCATTAGAATCTTATACAACAATTTTTTTGGATGGCACTCCAGCAGATCTGGGAAGCGGCCCAGGTCACGTACTCCAGCATGCAAAGGAGACACCCTCCAGAGTGGCATCAAGCACTGCGGCTTCCACCCTCTTACGTGAGGAACCTCACTGCTACAAACTGCAATCCCAGCCAGATTTACCTGTGAGCACGTCATAGCTGCCAGCACTGAGCATCTGAAACCCTCTGCATTAACTAAACACAACTGGGAAGTGAGCTTCCACAGGCTCTTTAACCCTTCCTTGCTTCACTCATTTTAACTTGTTTGGCAAGCTCTGAAACATTCAGAGGTTGGGTTTTAGCTTAATTAAGAGACCACAGAAATCCAGACAGTCATCCAAACCTTCTGAGCACTCAGAGTGTGGGAAAGTAAAGTAAGAGAACCACATGCCAGCAATCTCGCTGAAGATTTCTAGTGTTTGCTGCTCTGAACAAGGCTTGAAAATACCAGAACTGTTTCTCTCCCTCACCCTGAACTTGAGCACTGCAGAAACCCCGCCGAAAACTCAATGCAAAACACCTGAGCTCTGGTGCATTATCACTTTCAGCTGCTGATTCTCCAGTAGCCCTCAGTCATTTTTCAGACTCCTGCCCTGGAAAACTGCTGGGGATACCACTTCTACCTATATTTTTCTGTCATATACCATCTCTTAAGTTTTCTCCATCAGTTCCTTCATTTTTAAAACCTGTCTCCCTAAATTTAGAAAAAAAATCCTCCCCTTTTCTCCCCAGGTGGGTATAATTCTTCCCTTACTTCTCCACATTTGATATTTGACTCCTGGATGAAACAGCACAGAGCTGCAGCATCAGCAGTTTCTGAAGGGACCATCCCTTTCCCTTACTATTTGGATAATGGTTGCTCCACAAGATCAATTAAAAGAAGAAAATGAAAACAGGAATTGATACCCGAGCCCAGGCCCTCACCCAAGCTGAGGGCACCGACAATTGCAGAGATAATTTAGCGGTGCTCTTCTGCCCTCGTTTTGTCCATGTTTATTTATGCATCTTTCTGTTACAAGCATCGCGCATTAAAGTCAATAGCCTACCACTGCTTATCAGAAAACAAGTGGAGCCAGACCTGGACTTCTATAAATAAGATTTACTCTATTGGCTAAATAATGACATCTAAACTGGTCTGATTTAACTGACTATGGCAGTTCTTGGAGCAAAATTTAATTACACTTTGTACTTATTACAGTTCCTTTGTGTGCCTCTTGCTTCCCAGCAATTTTGAAATATAGACTTAAGTCTGCTATACAATACATCTCCATACCTATAGTGACATGTGCTAACAGATGGCACCGTGAGCACGGAGCAGCAGATCAGCATGAGTTGTCAGTTTTGGTGGCCACATTTTCCCTGAAGTTATCGCAGCCCAACAAAATGGCATGAAATAATCACCGGCCATTTCCCACGGGCCGGCAAGAGCATGACTCAGCACTGGTGCTTTTTATAACATCCAAACACTTAACTTTCTAGAAATGCTTTTATATTTATGGAGTGCATTCATTATGGAAGTCTGCTAAGTAACTGATGCTCTGGGATGATACTGCTCAACCATAAATGCAGCGAGAGCAATGACATATCAGGTCCTTGGGTGGGCTGGGCAGCGCGCCGCGCCGCCAGTAAGGAGGCAGCAAGGGACGCGTGTTTGTGTACGTCGGGTAATATTGCTCTATAAAATTATATTAGATGTGCATTAGGGGCTGTAACAGAAGACAGTAAGGGTAAAGGATATGCACAAGCAGGAAAGAGAAGCACACGCAGGGGCAATGGGAAACGCTTGCAGGGCTCTGCCTTCCCACTGCAGCCCTGCACCCTGGGGAGCCACCAGCACCCTCCCCACTGGCTCGCACCACCGGGCACGGGGCACAAAACATGGGATGAGCCACAAAGCTTGGTGTCACATCTTATATTCAGGTTCCCCGTGCACTTTATCACATTCAGAGGAAATTCAGGACTAGCCCAAGGTGGGCTTCAGCTTTACCTGGGATGATGCACCACCGTTAAGAAAACATACCACAGTGAAGATACAGGCACATACTTCTAATGCAATTTAAAGATGAGATGCCCTAAACCTCATCTTCCCTCCAAGCTCTCAAACTTTAGAGCCCCTTAGGGCCTATTCTACACTTGCTATCATCCTGTGATGACATTTCCTGAATTCACACCCCAAACACACTTTGGCACAGCTTTGCAATACCTGCAAACAGCCTTGGAGCTGGGAGTGCTGGAGCTGCTGCCACCTCACCTGAGCCAGGTGTAACACGGCAACACCTGCCAAATTTGAAGTCTGAGTTGGTTAAAGAGTGTCATGGGAAATGTAGCCCTCTCCTCCTCCTCTTCTCCTCCTTCTCCTCCTTCTTCCCCATCCCTGTCCCCAGCACACACATCCCTCTGAGATCCTTGGACCAGGGATGTCAGGCTGATGGAGCCCAGGCTCGGGTGGTGCATCCCCGGGAGCAGCTCCTTTCTTCAGAACCTCCAAGGACACAATTGCCTCCTGCCATTTTGGACCTTCATCTGGGGAGAACTTCCACAGAGGCTGAATCTAGCTGCAATCAAATGCCACAGCAGGTTTTTCTGGTGCTTTTTTTGCTTCAGCTTTTATGACGGCCCAAACACTCAATATTGATGTTTTTTAAAGGATTCATTGTTCTTCCATTGATACCTGAAATCAAGGTCTCAAAGCACCATCCTCCAAATCCTTTATGCAGTAAGATCCATATTTTTTTAAAAAAGATTGGTGGAATATTCTTAGTTTGCATGTTTGCATGTAGAGAACCACTTACATGCAGCTTTAAATATGACTAAGTGGACTACAGACCTTTCAGAGGATAGGATGTTACTAGGCAGATAAGAATTTCGGATGCAAACCTGAAAATATAATTGGCATATGAACAGGTAGCAAGAAACTGTGTGGAATATATTTTCTGAAGATCTACATTTTCACCACTTCTCTGCAGTGGAAATGCTTCAGCACACAATTTTCACCATCAAAGCCTGCGGTGTCATAACCTACTGCAGAACTGTGGCCTTAGGGTTCAGTAAATTATGGTAAAATAATTTTAAGTGTTAGCTGATTTCTTTCAAAATGAATAATACAAAATGAAAGCCTCAGACAACATCATAGAGAAATAGCTGGTTTGGTTATTTTATTGCATGAGCGTGGAAATGCTTTTTAAAGCCTCCGTGCCACCGGCTGGGTGCCCGAGGTGCTGCTGGGGTCCCAGTCCTGCAGTTGGACTGGCCGCAGCAGAGCTGGGGGTCCCCGCCAGCCTCCCAGTTTCGGCACGTGGCACCAGCGACCTCGCGGTTGCGGGGTCTATGCCTCAGCCACTCTTAAAAGAATTTAAGTTTGAATTAGGTGCTGCAGCCACAGCAAAATTTTTCTTTCAAGCTATGAGGCCAAGAAGAAGAAAAATTTTACAGGAGGATGGGTCCAGTTTTAATTACAGCAGCACAAATACAACCCTGGCAAAACCCTGCAGAATACACACCTCTTAGCATTTCTCTCTCAGAACCACAGCAAAACACATGAAAGGTCATATACAAGATAGGATTTGACACAATAAGATTTCACTCCCATGTTAATGCACCTCAGATCAAGCCTGCAAAAGTGAAATAATAAATTTAGGAAAACAAGCAAAATGACCCTACTGGTTGGTTGGTTTTCTAGATACCATCTACATATTTTAGAAACGTACAACCTTCTAATAGAAATGAATAAACTACTCAACCATAAAGTTGCTATAGAAGATATGCTTGTTCTGATTGGAAAGGGCATCTGCTATCTGCAATATTGATAATACTTTTCAAATTTCATCTGCTTTTGTTTGCATTCAGTGTCGTCTGTTTAAACACACTGGGAATAATAATGAATCCCAGCATTATCTCCACTTTTTCAAGGCCGAACATATAACTTTATCACAAAAATAATTAAAATTCTTTGGCACTCTTGTATCTTTTCCATTAAACGTTATCAAGCAGTGACAATAAACTAACATCAGTCCAAGGCTGCCCATATGCTGCTTTTAAAAAGAATGCATTTGTCCCAGGGTGAGATACATGAATTTTGTGTTTACAGGGTCAAACAATTCCAAAGTTTTTTACAGTATAAAGACTAAAAAATCTGTGCGTGCACACACACATGCAAATGTGCACACACAGAGCTGATGATATTGGGTTCAGAGGGAACACCTACAAACTGGTTTGTCAAAGCTTCCTTCTGCAGACAAATCTTAGCAGCTTAATGATTTGGAGAACTAAAGACGTAAATATTTTGCATACTTGTACGACACAGTCAATCCAATTGAAACATTCTTGGATGTCTTATGCAGTTAATCTCAGATGTAGTGAATGAATGTTTTCTGAACTGAATTTCGTATATAGGGCTATATATTACTTCCTACACGTAGGAGTAATGTTGCAACTTTATTTTGAAATTAATAATTTTACTTCAGTGTGTTTATCATTTTTATAAACCACATTTCCTTTGTTATCTGAGGCAAAAGAAAATAAAACATATCCGCTGGTAATCATTGCTCAATATTGATTAATACTCATTAGTTATTTAAGAAAGAAGCCACCGACAGTTCATTTTTTCATGCACCTCTAATAATTTGCCAGCAAAAACCAGTATAGGTTTTAGAATACATCGCTAGAATATCTAACTCTGAATTCTTTATGATTTTTATAACGTGTGCTAACTTCTGCTTAAAATGTAGTAAAGCAATGATGTTGATCTCATTTCAATACCACATACACAGTGTTGCATAGTAATGCACTGGCTTTTAGTAAGCCAGGAAACAGTACCAACTCACTAAACAGATCCATCAGGATAATTGAAGAACTCATTTCAGGAGAACTCCCATATGAAGGCAGAAATGTTAAAAGATGTTAAATTTTCTTTTTGTGTATTGTTGGCTCGCTTGATAAGCAGAAGCAAGTTTATACAGCTCTGCAGCTAGTGTAGAATGCTTAAGCAAGAAATCCATAACTTTTAATATGATGAGATTGTCCTGCTAGGAGAGATGGATTTTTTCCAATATCACTGCTAACAAACAAGTAGAGTTTCCTGTATCAGCACATTTCTGTTTCTACTCTGCAGCACACATGTGCTTCATTTAGAAACAATACATGGCTCAACATTTTTGGCATATTAAAAATGAGACAAGTACGTTTGACTACTTGATGGACAGGTATCCTAACAGGTTTCTTTGGAGAATGAGTACAAAATCTTATATAGATAGACACGCTGACAAGGTTGAAAAAAAGAGAGGGGGAAGTGTGAAGTTATTTGTGTTAACTTCCCTTCCCAGATTTAGTGGCAACGTTACTTACTGGAGTGACTGCTCGGTGGACAGATAATGTCACACAGTGTCTTATTACATGATTTCAAATCCCTATGCACAATCTCAGTTGCTGCAGAAAACTTAAATATGTTTCAGGTAGGAGCTAAATAAAAGACATTACTTTTCATCTGCTTTTTCACTTAATGCTAATATAGTCACTTGTCAGTGGATGTAAAAGTAAAGGAGACAAGGGTTTATTTTTATACCTCACAGAACAGCAACTGGTGATTTCCCTTAGATCATTGCTTTTGTGTGTGCAGGCACTAAGCTTTTTTCTTTTAATATTTTAGACATACTTTATTTTTTATTCAAAACAGTTTTATCCCAACTCTGACACGCCGATATTGTCAGGAAAGGAGGTGTGATGTTTAAACATTACTGGGTATTTTTTTCTCGTTATATCTTATGAATGTAGGTGGTGCATCTCATTAGTCCTAGAGCTAATCACCAGGCTCACGTTATTCATTCCTTCGAAGGTTTGGCTGAAGACATGACTTTGCGGTTCGCTTTAGAGGATTTATAGCGCATACGTCTCAATGAGCAGTCAATAGGGACGTGGAGCTGAACCGCCGCTCGGACGGGGGCCGCTCGGCAGCAGTGCCGCTCTGCCCGCCCGCACGTGCCCTTGCTGGAGGAAACCACTTCCCAAAAACCAGACAAGGTGTTCCACACACAGCGAATGAAAACGTGCTCTCACTCTAAATACTTCAGAAAAACAGCACGGAGACCTGTGAAACCTTCATGAGAGATGACGTGAAGGTGAGGCAGGCTCCAGCCTTCCTCTGCACTGCAGCCCTGTGCCCCACAGGCAGGCGAGGGGACCACTCTGCTTTCTTCTGATGACTGAGGCCCTTTGAGGGATGTTCTGCAGAGTTACTGTCCGGGCTGTGACGAGTGGGCAGCTGCCACGGGAGCATCCCGTCGCGCCATTGTCACGGCGCATGGCGTGGCTGGGCTTGCCCTGGCGCCAGACCCAGTTACGAGGTGTGCGGGATGCAAGGCATGCCATGACATTGCAGAAGGGAGCCCTGGGCCTCGCGGGCGTTGGAGAGCATAGCTCTTGTTACAAGAGCGCAATTGAGACAGGCCGGCTTTGGCTGGTACTCAGCAGAAGATGAAAGCAAGCTGCGAGAAGAGGCACTGGTGACCACAGGCAGCAGCACGGAGAGAGCACTCTCCCCTGCCACTTTGCTTTCAGCCGGTGCATGGCATGGGCTGGCAGGATGGACCTGGAGCCTTCATTCCGGTTAATTATCAGAATGTTGCAGCTTCACTTCTTTGCTTTCTTTTTCACCTTCTTCCCTTTTCCTACCTAACCTCCCTTCGGTTTTCTCAAGTATGCACGCCTACTCAATTCAATTAGCCTTGGATACAGCACCGAGGCCTCAGATACCTGTAGTCATTATCCCAAGCACTTTTCATAAGAGTATGGATATTAGTCCCAAAGTCCTGGCAAAATTCCAGCTAAGCTAATGTATTTACAGTCTAACCTCCCCAAATGTATCTCTTAGTTTTAAACGGGGGAGTTATTCTTCATTTTCTCCCCTTACTTTGCTGCATAGAGTTTCTTGTAGAGTTAAACTTATTCTCCATGGCAGAATAATGCAGGATTTTTCAGTCTTACCGGCCTTGCAACATTTGGTATTTTTCTTTAAGCTGCTGCTTCTGGACTCCTGAGACTGCAAGAATCCCAGTTCCCAACCCCTCCCTTTTTTTTAAAAGCAAGCCTCTAATCCTTGTGTAAAAAAGCTTAAAGCACAAAGCTCCAAAACAACTAAAAGATGCAACTCGACATCTATTATTATCTTTAAAATATCCCATGAATTTAAATTAATTCTCATGTTGTCTGAGTCCTGCCCCAGACACGTTCCCGCAGCTGGCGATGCTGGCAGTGCTGCAGAGCCAGGTCTGAGAGCAGTTATGCCCATCTCTGCCCTGAGCCAATCTGCCTCATCTTTCACAAGCCCCTTCTGTTCCCAGTTATACCAGCAAGATACTGGAGTTGCATGACTACAACTGCGGGCAGAATTTTGGCCCGTATGTTTTGTGTGAATGGCAGGTCTGGAGCCAAACCCTGCCCTCCCCCCAATGCCAAAAGATTGCCAGTGGCATACAGGTAGTGAGACAGTCGATGCATATACCTCTGTGGAGGAGGGACAGCCAGTTTAAGATGCTTTCTCAGGGTTTTGGCTTCCTCTGGGTTTTGTCTCCTGGCAGGATGAGGGATTTATTCCCCATCCTCCGTCATATCATTAGGAGAGAGGTGCAGCAAACCCCATCTAAAAGCAGGTGCCTGGCTCCCACGGTGTGCTGCCACATCCCCAGTGGTCCACTCAGCCCACCACTCCCGTGGGGACGTCCAATATTTCCATGGCTGGGCTGGATGGAAGGCAATGTGCACATTTCAGACTCCAGAGGAGTCAGACGTTTAACTCCTTCGCACTCAGTTTGGTAGGTTTTCTTGCCAGGGAGATAATGGGGCACTTTGGGTGTGATCCTTTTCTTCATCTGGTGGATCTGGTGATTAAACCAGGCAAGTTTAAACAGCATTTCATTTCATCTGTGGCATTATTTACTGGGGTCCTCTCATGGCAGTCTCGCAAACATTGTTCATTAGTTCGCTCACCTATCTGCACCCCTACCCAGCTACCCAATATTCGAAGACAATCAGCAAATTAATGATTTCACATTTTCAGCCCATTAAATTATTTATTGCTGGTGTCAATAGAAAGTTTTTAAAAGGTAAAATATCTTTGTATATTGACTGCCAATTCTACATGGATGTAATGGCACCAGGCAGTGTACCACATCATGAAATAAAAATTAAATTGTAGTTGGGCTTTTAAATCAACTCAATTAAAATAAAGAGATTCTTGGCTTGATATAGGGAAATATTTGTATTTCCAATTCTATTTGTTAATACATTGACATATGTGCTATTTTTTAAATGTAGCACTAAGTGCACTTTCTGTCAATGCCATAGATTTTTTAATAGACTGAGAAAATGCATTTCATTTCTTCTTATTTTCCTTCAATACATCATTTGGTTCTGCTTTTTTGCCTGCATGAAATTCATTTTCTAATGGAAATATTTGTTTTGTAAATCAAATATGTATTATGCACAAAATGCAAAGCACAAATTAAATTATGTTAATGAAATGAAAGAGATATGAAATGCATATTTCATGGACAAAACATAACCTCAGCAAACAACCATTTCTTGATAAAATCTTTAAACACAATCTCATTCTGTGACAGACATATTGTTAAAGCAGATAGCACCTCATTTAAATGGTTTCCTTTAATATTAGTGCTTAGTATATAATTGTAAATAACTTTTGGGATGAAAAACCAATAATGAAATACTGTCTTTAATAGTTTGCTATTGATGTCAGCATAAAATTTGTAGTAGTTGAATATTGGAAATCGGGAGTGCGCACACATATAGTCAAAAGCTGTAAATGATTGCATATTTAAATAGAGCTGACTAAGGCAAAGATGTTATAGATATTAGTAATAGGCAGAAAATTATGCTGACCTAACATTATTTGACAAAACCCACTGTTTTAAATTATATATTGGTTACACTTAATGAATAATAGATTCTGTAGGTGTTGTTTCTCAGATCATAATGCTGATGACACTGTATGTTGGAGGTTTCTTAGTCATCCTTCTGACAATAAAGCAGGTAGAGCTCACAGAGGTCACCCAGTCATGAAATTGTAGTTACGGGTCTCCATCCCAGCCTGGCCTTCTGCAGGACAAACATTCCCAAAGCTAGGAGCAAAAGATGCATTACAGATTAACCCTGAACAAACACGATGGAAGAAAAAAATCACTTGAAATAAAGCTGGGGATTTCATGGAGGTCTGGGGTTGCTCTGCTCTCCTAAGCAGCAGAGACATTATAGAGATTCCACCAGTTTGTGGGGTTTCATCACTGTTTTGCCGTCGATCAGATTTGATGGGTCGGCTCATATCTGCAGCATACATCTCTCCATCCTCCTCTCTGCCTTGAGCATACGTGAAATCAGGAACAGAGCCCTTGATACATAAGCCAATTCCTTCAGACATTTTAGGGCAGCAAAGAATGCATTAAAATCACCAAAGGGACATCTGTCTCTTCTCTACTATACTATTTTTATCAAAAATGCTAAGAAAGAGAAAGAACATGATGCACAGTTAAAAGAAAAAACCAGCACCAAAACTCAGATGATCATTAGAGAGCTGGGAGATGCCTGTAATCTAACAGGTGATAAGGAGACCAAAGCGCTTATTTGAATGTTATTCTTTGCGTGAAAGCAGGAGAGCTATACATAATTAATTGGGATCTGCTTCATTTTCTGAAGGAGAACATATTTGTTTTTATATTAAGTATTACAGAAGACACTTAAGATTCAGGCACTGATATCTGATAATTATTTAGCATCTTTTTTGCAGGAGGGGAGCAAGATTGATGGGAAAACCAGGACAGCGTTATCTGGAGGCCTTTGGCTTTTAAGGCACTTTGGTTTTAAGTCTTAGCCCGCTATTGTAACTGCCTCTAGGCTGGGTAGCAACTCATTTCGTCTTTGCAGTGGATGACAAAGTATCTGCACTGATTTGTTTAGAGATATCAGCTGTTGCCTTTGATAGCAGCGATAACAGTACAGGAATGGTAGAAGCCCCCTGACCCTTTCTGGAGAGGCTCACGCTACGCCCAGGCGTAAGGTGGCACCCACCATGCCAGCAGCGCGGGGGACGTGGGGTGAGGCCGCCGCGGGGACCCAGCACCCGAGCGGCGCGGCACCTGGGACGCCTGCGGCAGCGTGCAGCATTGCTCACGGGAGCCGGGGCGCCCTCGGGGATGCACTGGCTAAGAGTCAGCTCAGGAGAGACTGCAATAAAAGGGACAGAAAAATCCACTAAAAGCACAAGTCTGAGCTGACTCCCAACTAATAAAATATATTAATCCAAGATGCAAGTTGCCCCCCGGGAGGGGCCTGCTTTCCCTGTTGACCCTGCATAGCCCGCAAGCTGTCGGGATTGTGCTGTACAACTGTACCGTCTGAGCTTTCCCATCCCCGAACAGCATCTCCAGGCAGGAAGGTACCCCCAAAATGACAGAGGGGCAAATTTCCCCTGGGCTGGGCCTCTCTCTCCCCACTGGCTGTGCTCCTCCAGCACCCCCCTCCACCAGCAGTTCAGTTCAACCACTGCTGCTGCTGAGGACCCCTCTCCAAGAAGGGAAGTTTTGTGCCACCCTCTGAGTGCTGTCAGCCATCGTGGTTGAGATAACTTTCCGCTTTGGACTGAGGGATAGATGGGCTTTTCGGTTCCTTTAGTAATTTTCCTGATAGCCTCGATATTGAATACATAACTCTGAGATAAGCTTGGCAATAAATACATATAGCAATCACAGTAAAGCAACACAACAGCAAAGAGCTGTGCGACTAAAGAGGAGCTCTCCCACACAGTTCCATGTCCTTACAATAAACTATTTATTAATCATACCTGCCCTATTTCCCTCCATCACAGCCTCCTCAGCACCGTGATGGATTAACAGGGGCACAAGAACACAGCACCCCTTTTGTGTGTAAAACAGGTGACCAACTTCTGTGCACCTTTCACAGCAGGATGGCCCCAAAACCTGCCTGACGCTCCCAGATATGGGTAGGCTTTAATCAGTTGTGTGGCATGATCTTGTACAGGGACAGGGTGCAAATGCTGTTGAGGACGGCAAAATGTCTGAATGCAATTAACAGTATAGTTTTCTTTTGCTTCTGGCATAACAAAAAAATTCAACCAAAATAAACAGTCCAGCTGTGTGAATCTTAGCTCCTTTTGAACCAGACCATCAAACTGTCTCTCTGCCGTAAAGTAAAAACCTTCCAAACACTTGCAGAATCTCCAGACTTGGCAATTTCCCCAGGATAACCCAGTAAATTGCTGCGGAAAAAAAAAAAGTATCCCATGTATCATAAAATACTGGAATTTTAGCCTAAATAAAGGCCAAAAACGTCTCCAGAGGGAGAATCCTAAGCCAGATCTCCAGATACTCAGAGCTGGAGGAAGGGTTTCCTTCCAGGGCGTCGAGGAATTCTCCACGGCAGTTCACAAAGCGGTTGCCTGGAGCAGATTAGCGCAGAGAGGGCTTGCTAGGGGAGGAGACGTCACGGAGGAGTGGCGGGATCTGGGAGCATGATTACAACAGATCTTCAGGGCCATGGAGTAAAGTCTCCAGCTATTGAAGGCAACCGTTGTCACTGCAGTTTTTTCTGGTGTGGCATTAGTAGCCATGCCCATCTGGTCAAACCAGGCTGGTACGTCCTTGTGCCATAAAGCCAGCTTCCAGTCTTCCTCTATATTTTTTGAGCAGAACCATGGGACAGACACTATTCTGAGGTGATGGAATTATGGATATATTATCAGAGTAAAATCTGGTCCTTAACATTTCCGTTGTCTATATACCACCTATAGAAGAATAATGGATGCTAAATCTAAATTGTGCTTCCTACACTTATTTCATAGGAAATACAATTTTTTATCCATTTTATCAATTTTCTAAAATGAATCTTTCCCTTTTTCATTATCAAATTTCGATCTCATATCATTTCCAGCACCACCCCAAGCCATTCTGAAGTTCTCGTTTACATCACTAGAGATTAATATTAGGTGTTTGTAAAAGGAGGATATTAGCTTCTCCCTTATATCTGTCAAAATTAATAACTTCTTTATCACAGATAACTCCAGGTCAATATTAGATTCACAGATGTGGCCAGGAATAAAATGTATGGAAATATAATATCTCATTTATAAGTATCCAAAAAGGAAAAAAAAAAAAAAAAAAGAAAAAAAACGAAGTGTTTTCATTATTGAAATTTAGACTGCAACTGTTCAAAAGGTCAAAAGACTTTGAGGGCTGAACATATCTGCCATATGGCCTTAGCCTTTCAAATAGAAAACAAATTGGAGGTCAGCCCAGGGGAGAAGAGAGAAGCGAGTTTTCTACAAAGAGGGCAAAGGAAGGGATCAGGATCCTCTCCACACTGCATGTATGCTTCTATCTAAATCTACACTGTGGCCAGAAGAAGGGCTCCAGACATAAATGTTTGTACAATGATTGATGTAAATACTTGGGTGATGATTGATAATGGTTATGTCTGGCAGATGTCCACCTCCTGCACGGCTGATCCAACGTGGTACCTCCTGATGTTGCGCTGATTTAAAGGGAATAGCACATTCAAAGTGACCATATTGCAGCAAGAATATCCTGTGCTCTTGGTCCAGCAGAGACGATGTTGATTGTATTTGTTAATGGACCATACTGTTGTCTCCTAAAATCTACTGATTTAAGAGCATTAGGAGACACAAAGCTCGTCTGTGGCCTGGCGGAGGTAAGGCAGATCTTGGCCATCTCCCACGAAGTGCTCCTGACTTACAGGACTTTCTCCGACTCCCGTATCAGAGACACGCTTAAATGCTAAACTGCACCCCTTACACTGGACTTCAGCTGTTGTTTGATTCCCTAAATATGGCCTGGGCAAGTTAACTTCCAAAATTCTGATGTGAAAATAATCTTCTTCATTTTGGCTGGCTTTACTGGCTTCTCACCTGCCTGTCCCCACCCCACTGCCACAACCATGCCACAGAGGCAGGGGCTCAACAGCTTGCACGCAGAGCACAGGCTCAAGAGATGGCGAGGAAAAGAGAGTTGACAATGCGAGATCTATTTTTTACATAGGTTTTAAGGGAGAAGGTGAGATAAATAAATGCTGTGGGAATACAACAGAGGAGAAGCTGTATGAGTTATGCTTTCAGAAGTAAATAACACAGGAGACAGTGATTTAAAGGCTGTTAAATGAATTTTACCAACTATTTTATTCACTGTGATCAAAATTATATCACTGATGTTCCTACTAATATATCCCATTTGTCTCAATAATCTTTTATTTGTAATTACAGGTGAGGAGGTCATTTTAAAAAAGCTTGCAATGGGCTTTAAAGAATTATGCTGCTTTCATTTTGTGTTTATAAGCAATTGAGGATAGAGGATAAAATTAACTAATGCTACTTTCTATTAGAAAAATACTAAAATGCCCTCAGTTCATATCCTCATTCGCCCAAAGGAGTTTTTCCTATTGCTCTTCTTTGACTGCCAGCACTGTGCGCTGGCTTCTCCGGCCACTGACCTGCCGACGGGGAAACATCATCTCTCCCCCTTTTCTTCCTCAGCTCCTCAAACTCTGCATGACCCACAGTAAAATCCATTTAACAAGGCTTCGTTCCTCGCCAACCCAGTTAAAACTTTGCGAAAATAAACAAGAGCCATTCTTTGTTTTTCCTGTGGCTTTGGGATTTGTCTCAAGCATGGGAAGAAGCAGCCCTACCTGGGCATAAGGCACAGGGAAGGGAGAGCAAACCAGCTGGCTGGGGAAAAGCAATGCCTTTAACAGGAGGGCTTCCAGGGAGGAACATTTATATCCCTCTATTTTCTTGTTGGGTGTCTTATGCTGCATTGAGATCACAGCGGTCCACATGCCCTGTCCATCCTTCTCGACCCCGAGTGAAGCTCTGGGCACGGGGAGGCACTGGAGGTGGTGTAAACTTGGGGTGTAAATGCTGTTCACCTCCACAAACTCCCACTTGTCTCCTTATCTTCTTGATGCTGATACTATTTTTGCAAAGGACCATGTTCCTGCAGATTTAAAATAAAAATCCTCCAGCCTGGATATTTCCAAGTTGTGCTGTGAAACCCTCTTTGCCAGCCAAATGAATGCTGACGTGTCAAGTGAACACACGGCGGCTGGTGCCCAGCACCCCAGGGACAGGTACCTACTGGGCAACTGTTAGCGCCGGAGCGAGCGGCACCACTCACTCCGAAGGTCCCTTTTGAATAGGCACATTCTTCCTTCTAAGCATCATACATACAAAAAGCTACGTCTTCATAAAGGAAAGCATTCCCTGACCCATCTCACCACATTTCAGCTTGAAGTGCTGTTTGCCATCACTAAGCACTGCTCTCCCAGCCAATGAGTGGTATTTCTCCCTGGAGTTGCTCTCTGCTTTAATAGGGTGAGAATACCTGAAACAGCTATGGTGCACTATTAATTGTTATTCATGCTTGGCTCCTAGAAGGGAAACACAAAAGCTGCCACATGAACTTCTCTACTTCAATATGATACCAACATGTATAATATTTCAAAAGATGGGGAAAATATCTTTGCGACCTAACCTAACTGAACTCACAAAAACAAAGACATCTCTTCCATTGGAAAGAGTAAAGTATTGAAATGGGTCTCAGAGAAGATCAATTAATTAGCCCGTTCCCTCGTCTACAAACACAGCCCTTAGACCTCAGTTCTGAGAAGCTTACACACACCTCTGCAAAGACATTCCCCACTTTTAATTGTTTTTCTTAACATTAGAAATTAGGAAGAGAAAAAACGTGTTGTCCCTTCAGTCTCAATCAGCTTCAAAGACTGGGTTAGGGTTGGGGGCCTCCAAGTCTAACCTCAGCGCTGGGAGAGAGGGCCAGAGGACTAAAAAGGAGGAGGAGGAAGAGGAGAAGGAGGAAGAGGAAGGCTGCCTGTCTGATGCTGCAGAGAGGGCAGGGGAGGGAGGGCCCCCCCATCTGAGCAAGGTGGTGGTGGAGAAAGAGGAACCTACAAAGAAGGTGGGAAGCACAATGCATTGGAGATGACTTTTAACAGGGGGTTTGGAAAGAGCAGTTGCAACCATCTCTGCTTCCCAGGAAGCCCGGAGAGAACCCAGGGCAGGGGCAGGGGAGTGGACACCCGTGCATCCCTCAGGGCTGTTTGCAGGGCTGGCAACCAGTGAGTAAATCCTGGCCATGAGTACGTGGGAGATTCACAATTGAAAAATCAGAACAGGGAGATTTTGAAATATCCTTCCAAGATAACCAGGTTTTAGATGTCACCTGTGCAGTTTATCGTGAGTTTAGGCTAATGTTCTTGTAATACTGGGACCAGAGAATCCTTCTCACTCTGTCTTCTGCTGGAGGAAAAAAAGGGGGAAATTAAAAAAGAACCCAAAAATCTTCAACAAGTGAAATGTATTTTTGGTGCATTTGATGGGTGTTGCCGTGCAAGGCTGGGTGGGAGCTTTAAAAGAAAAAAACAAAAAGTCTGCAAATATTCATTCACGTTTTTAAATGAATTTACTGCAGCCACGTTGATTTCCCCCTGGGATTTGCTTTCTGCACACTTTTGAGCAATCAAGTTTTACTGGGCAAATGTTTGCACAAGACAAATTTCAAAACTGCATGCAGAGACAGAATTTTTTGTGTTTTCATGCCAGACATGCTTGTAGGCTTCTCCAATGAGCAGGCAGAAACAATATCATGTGATTTATCTGACCCATCACAACCAACCCACATACCTTGACTAACGAAGATCAGACACCCACAGTTGTTTGTGATCAAGACACAGAGTTGTTTTTTTAATTACAAAGCTATCCATCAGTAATTTCAAATAATAAGTAAATTGGAGGGAATTGTGATCTGTCTCCAGATAGTCTGTGAGCAGAGAAAGCAGCTAAATTTGTTGAATAAATTATTCATTATGGATTATTCGCTCAGCTCTACTGCAATAGCAGTGACATTGTTTAATTTAATAGCACATTAAGGGATCTTTTTCCTTACACAAATGAGTGCATTGCTCCCAGCAAGTTGACTCTTGAAGATGCAATACTGGAAACCTGTAAGAACAGCTACCCCTGTCCAAGGCTGCAGTTAGGTTTTGAGCACAGAAGACCTCCGTAATACACCACTGCCTATACTTGGCCACAGCCCTTCTATGAGGATACAAACTTGCTTGACAGAATATGGAGCTATGTAAACCTTGTAAAAAAACCAAACCTAGAAACCAAGCACACAAGTTTATTTTCTTCATTGAGAAACTGACTGTGCTTTGAGATGGATCTGAAAATCCCAAAGCCAAAAGAAACCAACTTTTATTCAGATCTCATCTGATCCTGGAGAGGTGAGTGTATTTTATCTGAGCCTTGTATTTCTTTACCTCCCACTGCAAAAGTCTAGCAGCTCCTCTTCCCATCCCCAGCTATGCTGGAGCCCAAAACTCAAAGCCAAACTCAAGAACAGTGAAACTCTGCCAACCAAACCAACCCTTTCTGAAAAGCCACTGCAGGAACACCAGTCCTGTTGATTTTGTTGATTGTCTTGATTCTCCCTGAAGACAATATAAAAGACAGCAAATATTTTTATAGCTCATTTACAACTACCTGTGGAGGAAGCCTCTCCGGTAACTTTTTTTCCTCCAAGAAATTAAGACCTTCAAAGTCCCAAGGACCTACCACACAAACAACTGCAAAACATTGTAATGACCTGGCCCTGGCCATGTTCTTTGATCACTTTTTCAGATGTGACTTGTCCAGACTTGCTCTCCATGATGCCCAGGGCTGGCCAAGCGTGGGCTGACCTGCACTCCCCATGGGCATGCACAGCCTTGTCCTGGCTGCCTCCTTCCCCTCCAACACAGGCACGACTGCTGCCTTTCGGTGGAGATCCAGCACGGGATCGAGCCCTTAGAAACCCTCATGCTGAAAAGTGTGAGGTTTGTGGGACCCTGACCGCAAGTGCCACTCGCAAACTTTGGAAGGGGCTCTCCTCAGCGGGGGCACGTTAGTTTTCTGCCACTGATGAGAGTGGAAAAGAAAATAAATAATATATGTCTCTCATTTGGGTTAAGAAAAGCTGAACCCCCACCCCCCCCCAGTCAGCGAATACATCAATGTTGCCCATTCATGGATGCAAAACGTCATACCCTGAAACATCCTGATTCTGGCCCAAATACAAATACACGGAGAAACAAAGGCACATGCAGAGGCCCCTGATCTGCTCTGATTTATTGCCTCTATGCTTTTTGATGCTGTGCTTTTTTAAAACAGGGCTCTCCCTGAGTAATGACCTGCAGGTAGCAGGTACGGTGCCACCTCCCAGGCAATCTGTTACAGCACGCAAGGAACAGATTTCCCAGCCCTGATGGAGCCCCGCAGCCAGCACCTGGGCGTCACTGCTCTTCACTGCGCCGAAAGTGAGAGGAGCATCAGTCCTGGCATGAAGGGCCCAACGCGGCAAGGACAGGCTCTCAAACACACGATTAAGGAAGATCGTGACCATTCATGCTGTATCAGATCCTCAACGCATATTCCCCTTCCCTTGCAATTTTTTTTTCCAGCTGGCATTATAACTCAGCAGTGAAAACAAGGTGGGAAACCTTTGGTGGCCAGTTCAGGCCTCCAATTTCTGTTGTTTATGTATATGCATGCACTATATATCTAAAAATACTGTAGAGATTCTTGGCCATTCACTTTCTGCACTGTATTCCAGCTATAAAACAGAAAGACGAATGTGGTCAGGGAGTAGAATTAAAGAAAAGTAACAGGGCACCTACAAATACCAAAACATTAGAGAAAAGAGAGAGCAACGCCACACAAATCCCTTGAGTCTGGCCAGAGCAACTTCACAGAGCCAGCAGTGGGTACAAGGAGAATCCACCCAGGCAGGTGCAGGCCTTTCTCCTTCCCTCCTTTGGTGCAACTATTTATATCCCTTTCTTCATGTATTATATTTACTATCCAAGATATATCATATATTTATACGTTAAGCTACAATACTGCATTCATTTTAGCCTGTCTTCAGGCAAGTTGCCCTGTTATGCCTCCAAGCATCTATACCATATCATTCTGCCTATAACCTTAAAATTGAAATGCCATGTCATATTTTCTACCGTCAGTAGCGAGTGTTATCTTACCTTACATTCTATTATATCATTGTACTTTCCTCCCTGCTTGATAAGCTGTCAATATTGTTTTGGCATGAGAAATTTCCATCTCATGCATCAGATGATCTCCATGACCTTTAAGCGAGTTGCCAGTAAGATAATTTACTCACATTGTTGTGACAAAATAATATGTCTTCTGCCCAGGTCACATGACACGATCATTACATGATTTTCCCCAAAATGATTAAATTTTGCACATTTTAGGGGTGGAAGACCTCTGTGGAAAATTGAAATTACTAGATTGCTTATCATTTCAGTTAACTACAAAGAGTTAAAAAGGCTACTTGCCATTGCTTCACCCAAGCAGCACATGCCAAATTCCCACACTACACATAACTCCCCTTTTTAACTTAAGTCTCTTTTTTTTATTTATTTTTTTTAACTGCTCAGCCTTGTGCAAGGAATGTTTTAATACAATCGTCTTTGCAGTGTCTTGTATTAGCAGGAGGATGTGATCACAAATATCACATCCTTTTGGCATCTTTTTGGCTCTCTGCGCGTAACAAAAATGTCAAACAGATTTTAATGAAAGGCTGCATGCTTGTGGGTATTGACAGTTTGACATAGAATCCTAATTTTCAGATGTCTTGTTCTTACTGTTTTTAACACACAAATACTTGCAGTATAAGAGCAAGGCACCAAAACCACGGAGAGCCAGTATTTATATATCGTCTTCCTATTCTCAATGGGCTCTGCTCAGCAACATGCCCAATTTCTGTGGTTTTTGGCCTGAGAGTTTTTGCGGCTCGACTGCAATCATGTCTAATCCCAATTTAGAAATCAAATTATTTCTTTTCCTCACCCACAGAGCCTGGGCTTCCACCGCTGCTGCACCCTCATGGGGGTGGGGGGGTGGGGGGGCAGCAGAACACCCCCAGCCAGGGATGGGGCACAGCAGGGGAGTGCAGAGGTGCTGGAGGGGGGCATGGACACCCTCGCAGGGAACTGTGCCCCGTCTGCTTGCACACTTCATGCCAGATCCATGGGCTGCAGAGATCATCCCTGAACGGACAGACAGCAGGGGCCAGGAGAGGTCCCTGCACCAGGGGTCCCCCAAGGCGCCCGTGCATAGGGACTGAACATGCATGTATATTTGTATTTATTTATTTAACTGGAGTTGGGTTTCCTCCTCTTGCGCTCTCTGTGCTGGGGTGAGTGACAGCTCTTTGTTTCTCTGTAGAGAAAACATCAAGACTTCAGAAAAGGGGCGGGTGGCTCCCTCCATCATTTCACTTGACTACTTCCTATCTCAAGCACCCTGTACTGTTATCATCAGCTACTTCTGCATATAAGTAAGGGAAGACCAGAGAAACTGTTTATTCGATGAGATAATAGAGAATAATTAAACTGAAAATTAGAGCCGAATGGCTTCAGGGAATTCCACTGGGTAAGCTATTCTCCAAAGTTTTTCACAGGCAAAAGTTTAAGGCAGCCATTATCTTTATCATCTTTGAAGTCCCTCATGGCCATTGACTCCACCAGGTCTTGCACCACTAGAGATGGGTAACTCAGCTCCAGGACTTCCCTTCCCTCCCTCCCGTGGCAGCAGGGCAGAGCAGCTCTTCCCGTCTGCTCCTTGAGAGCGCCCCATTCTCCCCATACGCTACACTCATTATCCTCGTTGCTAACAATGCCACCCTGCATTGCGTGGTGAGCAAACTTCATCAGCACATTCCCTTGTCCTCAAGATCAGGTCAGAGGCTGATCCCGAGAGGCAACGGTTGGCTTCTCCCTAGACTGGTACTTCGTCTTTCAGCATGACCCAGCCCCATGTCCCTCCCCTGTCTTGCTGTTCAGGTACTTATCTTGTCTTAATAATTTCCCACGTGGCACTGTATCAAATACTTTACTGTGAGAGATGAGATCTACTTCATTTCTTTTATCTAGAAAATCAATGATCTTATCAAAGCAAGATATCAGGTTCGTCTGGTGTAATCTACAATTGGTAAAGCCGTGCAGCATTTTAGACCATTTTGCAATTATTTCTTTGGTTATTATTTCTTCAAAACAATGTCCCAAGCTTTGCACCTGGCAGATCAGTTCAGCAAGCTCGATGGCCTGGCTACAGCTCTGCGTTGCTGCGCAACCACGGCCATGGGGCCTCAGTTCCTGCAAGGGCCACCTTCCTCATACCTTCAGACAAAAAAAAAGTTACATGAAGCACTTTTTTTTTTAATTAATTACTGATTATTTTATTTGATGGGGTTTTGTTCATCTAAGGCTGTCCTGTATCTTATGCCTCCATCACCTTCTCTGCCATTCTCCACTATACATGTAAGTTAGATGATCTGGGACATCATCTTTGTGCTTTGGAGACTCACAACTCCAGAAAACAGGACACGAGCCCAGCTGGGCTTCAGAAACCCAGCCAACACTACTATTTTTTTTTTAAGGCAATTTAACAAAGTTTGCATCGCTGGCGAAACGCTCACTGCAGCTCTGCAAATAACACCAAAGAGAACGGATCAATGTAATGCCCTATTGACAAAGTCTGAACTATAATACATATATTTTGTGCATTTTTATTGTGTTCATGTATGTTGATTCATAGCTGGTTTATCAATAAAAAAATGCTGCACAAAGTCTTATACTATAACTGTCACCAAAAATTATTTATCACTAGGATAATAACAAATTTTATGTGGACAGAGATCCTTCGTGGTAAGATGTTGAACTATAAAGAGACAGACAATTTCTTGCTCTATACAGCACCAGCCTAAGGGAAGTTGCTGATGTCTATCCACTGTATAGAGTACGGAGGTGCGCACAGGTATATCTATATGCCCATGGTCATGAAGGTCACATAGGCATTTGCTTCACATATTTATAAAACTATTTCCTCCTAAAAAAAGGTGTTAAAAGGCCTACGACATGCTTAAAATAAAACAGATTGAAGAACCATTAAGTTAAACACTTATCAAACTTGGAAGCCATTAATAGCCTCTCATCAATTAGAACTCAGAAACAATTATGGAGGGCCAAATACTGCAGCCCCTCAGCCAGCAGATCTCCCATTGAGGTCGCCAAGAGGGTTGCTCAGTTAAGAGCTGCAGAATTTGGCCGAAACTTAGCAGTTTGTGCCATGGTGTCCATTTTTACAGCGGAGGCTTTCACACGGGAGGTCCCTGGCGTGGCCGGGAGCCATCCCGCTCCCCGGCAGCGCGGTGGCCCGAGCCTCGGGACCAGAAAGCCATTCCCCTCTCTCCCTGTATTAATACACAAATAAAACAGCGGAACTTCTTCTTGTTCATGCATGATAGTTGGGGTTAAGGTACGGAGCACGCAAACATAAACCCCTCAGAATATTTATTAAAGTCCACTTGATTCAATCAACCCAAATTTACCACAAACTTCCAAAGGGAAAAAAGACTTAACTTCTGAATGTAAAAAAAAGCTGTAAATACATTGCTGGTAAATCTGACCCTTGTGTGCTACACAAAATGATGATAGTCTTGTGTTTCAAAGATATTCTTCCTTGAAAAATATCCATTGTTATGGCATTTCCTTGACTAAGTAGAAGTAACAGAGGTTATGCTGCAGCTATAGACAACAATATTATTTCTTTTAATATATAAATGTGCCAAAAGGTACGTATATAAAGCAAGCTGATAGAGCTCCTGGAGCTGTTCTCTGCTTTCTATTGTTACAAACAATAATTTGAGAAGAGGAGAAAAAAAATCCCACAAAGAAGGATTTCAGCTTAACACAAGCAATACTCCTCCTGCACATCTTTCCTTTTATGCAGTTTTGTTTCAGTGATTTGAGCATGTTCTAATTTTGTCATTCAAGCCATCTGACTTTCACTGCTCTATACAAACAAAACCTAATTTAGTCTGAGATGTTTTAAGTCATAACAATGACGGATGGCCAAGGTTCAGGTGTGCTAGAATATTTAAATACCTAGTCTATATTTTCCTGATATAAAGACAGGCAGCTTTTTGTACTCTGATTAATTATGATTTTGTGTCTGAAAAAAATAGCTCTTTCTATTCTACATTATTAATTGGTTATTTAATTAGGGATTCTGGTAGCTTCAGATGTTGGGTAGCTAAAATTGTGCTGTGGTTAAAAAAAAAAAAAAAAAAAAGAAAAAGACTAGCTCCATACTGTTGCCTTTTTGTATCTTATGAAGGTCACAATAAGATGTGATTGTTTGGCACAGCAGCAGTGAATTATGCCACCCAGACAAGCTTTTAACCTATGTGCCTTCACTCTGAGTGAGACACACAGGGATGTGCTCTCTTTAAACAGTTCTCTATTGAAGAGGATTCAATCACCATAATGAATCTGAGGCCAGGCAGCAATCTTCTTCACTGAAAGAATTTCTAAAAGATTGTAGAATTTGTAAAACGAACAGCTCACAGACTAAATGGCTGTGTGGGTGAATCAATTATTGCAGGGCTCGCAGTAGTCATAATATTTAGTACATATCATAGAGTGTTTCAGGTACAATAAGATATGCTAGTTTTTTCCCATTCCTGCTTGAAAGTGGTATGTGCTCCACCAACTTAGTCAATCTTCAGGATCTAGTTAGAACTAGTATTAAGTCAATAAAAAAATCCATCTGCAGCTGCAGTGCATGTACCAGGATCCGAGGGACTCACATTGCTAAACAGTAATTGTATTAAAACGTACACCACTGAGCTGCTCATCAAGAAAACACATGATGTATCGTGAAACACAAAACACATCAAGGGCTGAAATATTTTTTGAGGTACAGTAGGGCCAATGCTGAACAGCTTCCTTATTAATACAATAATTATTTTATTTTGACAGCACCATTTATAACCATATAGTCTGTGTCCAGCTACCCGTATTTCCATTAATCAATGGATTTGAAGACAACTGTCATCATTTCATTTTATTATGACTTATAGGTTCATTGCAGTTCACTTAAAAGTTGCGATGAGCAAGACACTGGTGGGCACAAACTGGACCTCTGCGGGCTGACCAGTGCTCATGCCCAGTGCTGGGCTGGACGGCACCAAGCAGCCATGCCCCGGGTGGCACCCAGGGGGACTGGAGGTACACGGGGCAAGCCAGGACGGTGAGGGGGGCAACAGGGCAAGCTGGCCGCTGCAGAGGTGCCAAGGCCATGCTGGTGGGTTAAAAAGGTGGACAGGCACTTCGGCTCGCAAGTAGGACATGCAAACCCCCCGGCTCACAGCAGGACGATGCCGGGATGCGATGGGAGACAATGGGAAGGGCACGATTCAGCCTTGAGAAAGGAAGCATTTCCACTAAAATGAAAAACCTTGATGGCACCAGGATATAGCTCCAAAGAACCCTGAGGACACTTCTCAAACCTTCAGCTGGGCCATGAGGTTGCAATGCCCGCCGCTGCACCCAGCCAATGGGGAGCAAACAGGGACCCCCGGCACGCAGCTCCGCGGCTTGGTTGTGCCGAAGCCGAGTCACTGTGTCACGAAGCCATGTCAGAAACCACCAAACACACTTCCACACTGCGTACAACCTCCCCTAAAATGCATAGCGCTAGATGGCAAACAGGGTGTCCCTTTAATGAAACTACAACATATTAAAAATTATTACAGCTTCGTCTTTTCAGGTTTTAGACAATGTAATGTGATTTATTCAAAGAAATGCTGATGATTAGACATTAAATGGCACTAAATATTCCACTTCCTCTGCACTGCCTGATAAACTGGTTTCATTAACATTATAAGTAACAAAAGTTTCCATTTCAGTCGGCCCATTTTGTTTTCCTCACGATCTAAGTTGCAGCTGCACAGCACTATATTATAGGGACCTCGCAGAGCGGCAGCTTTGGGCTCTCCATCACTCCCCGCGGTTAAAGGGACCGAGCCGGCTGCGGGCGGTGCGTGCAGGGACGTCCCAGCTCGGCGTCCCACATCCCTCCAGCCCCAGGTCACCAGGGGCCACCAGCAGCACCCTTCCTGCCCAAACTGAGCCGGCACCTCTTCACCCCGCTCCCCAGCCCACGAGGGACGCCCCCACGGCAGGTTTGGGGTGTTCATCCCCCAGGGCCGGTACAATCACCCTGGCTCCACCGACATCGCCGCCGCTTTTTTTCCCCTCCAGAGATTTTTCTTTCGCCGCGAAGTCTCTCCCTATTAAATCATGTGCCTCAGCCTTAAGTGCGGGTTAACACCATGCCCTGAGTGGGAGCTACGGTATTTGTCAAGGATACCTCCGTGATCTATCTCTGCCAGCCCTACAGAAGAACTCAGATCTGGAAATACAGCACCTCTATATAATTTCCAAATTCAGCCATTCTGCCTGCTCCCTTGGAGACCCCGCTCAGGGTCTAAACCTGCTGGAATTACGGCTAATTCCCCATTCAGGCCCTGATTTCAGGCCCTGCTCCCCAGACCCCGCAGCCCTGCGGCACCGGGTGGGGATGCCTTCGCCCAGTGCCCATGCTCCCTCCCCACACACCGCAGCTCGCCCGGTCCCTTCCCCAGCCCCCGGTCACCTCCACCAGCTCTCGGCAAATACCTCCCTTTGCAAGAAGCCACCAAGACACTTCTTGAAAGACCTTTTGAAAGTAAGACCGCGATTTAAGCGCACACTGGCCAATGCTCCGGTATTTAATAAAACCTCACTCCTGTGCTCGGGCAGCGCTGCCTGCTCAGGGTGGCCCTGGCTGTATTTTGGGTAAGGGGCAGGGGTTGGTCCAACCACCTCCCATCACTCCGCAGGGGAAAACGATTCACCTTCTGCAGCTCCAAACTGCTGACCCAGCGGGGCAAAGCAGCTCCGCTTGCTTGGTGTAAATCTGGAACAACCCCAGTCACGCCAATGGGCTCGCTCCAGATTTACCACTGTGTATCCAAGCGCTGGATTTGGCCCCCCCATCCCATGGGATGAGCATCAGCCCTTGCCCCTTCCCCCTGAACTCTGCCCCGGGTGCCCGTGCGGAGCAGACCTGGCAGTGCCGAGCCGGGCCACCACATCCCTTCCTCCTCCCGCGTCTCGGGTAGTGTCTCCGCACACACATGGAGAGATATTTAGATAGCTGTGTGTTATTGTTTATGTAAAGCCATAGCTTTCCCTTGATTGCAAGGCATGGTGGGGCTGCTGATGAGGTTCGCTGTTGACATTTCTGCATTAGCTGGCTTTTGTCAATCCTGGCAGGCTGAGAAATTCTATCTTAAGGGCTGTTCTTTATTAAATTTGCAAGATACAAAACTGTGACTGACTCTTTTCTTTGGTGAATGTATAAATAATAAATCCAGATCGCTAAAAATAACAATTAAAATATTGCTCAAATTTAAAAGAAAAAAAAAAAATTTGGTAATTTTCAGACAGCTTCGCAAGCTCTGCGGGAGCAGGCAGAGGCATCGGGCAGCGCATCCCCTCCAAGGCTTTTGACAGCTGTCAATATTCCAAGTGCTCGAGGAGGGGGACGGGGTTGGGGAAAAAAAGAGCGTGCCTGAGCCGAGCCGCTATGTGTTTTACCAAACTTTGTCACAGAGTCTTTTATACAACTCCTTTATGCAGGATCTGTGACATAATTCCTATTTTTTTCCACCAGCCATTATATATGATAAATAAAACAATGCACTGAAAACACTGAAATCTCTCATCAATGTCTTTGTGAAAAAGGCCCAGATAAATGAGTCTTGGAATCAAAGGCAGATTACATGACTGACCATGTATCATCCTCTATGTATTGAACATAGTCTTTGTAAAGATAGAGCGGTAATAAAAAGTGGTATTGTGTGCTGTGAAAGGCTGTGTGGGTCTGTGCATGACTAATCTGTCTTTCTGCATTATTTTATTCAATCTTCTCTGACTTTATGCCTTTGACATTTTTGCTACACTCAGTAAATTTGAGTGAATAGGCAATTTTAAAGAATTTTTATAGGGCTTCAGAGAAGTCATACGCAGACTGTATCTTTGTTCAGATTTAACAGTTTAAATATTTCCTTTGTCTAGGATGCAGAGTAATCTTTAGGCAGAGGAGAAGAGGGGGATGGGGTAGGAAATGCCTAAACCTCCCTTAATATTTTGGCAACCTTTTGGCGGAGCCGGCAGTGGGAGCAGCATGGCAGGGCCAAGCCTGGCAGGCGCGGGGCACCCCGGGGAGCGGGGGGCAATGCCGCCGGATCAGGCCCCAGCACGGTGGCCAGCCGGGCCGCACTCAACTTTGCCGCCTCCGCCGAAGGGCTGTGGGAATAGTGGCTCCTTCCACAAAACTCAAGTGGGAAGCAGATGAAATGTTTAAAGGGCTATTGTGAATATAGGCTTAAATATGATCCTCTTGCATCAGCCAATTTCTCTGACAAGATATTGCAAGGGTTGCTGTTTCTTAGTAAATAATGATTTTATTGCATCTCTTTAATGAACTGATAACGTGATACACAGTAAATTATCTGCATCTATAACATTACCGAGGATAAGCAGCGTGGTTTTAGTAATTTATACCACAGAGAGACATGCATTATAAAAATAGGAAAATTATTTCCTTTGTTAAATTGTGCAGAAGTCTTTACCTGAGGAACACCAGACAGATTAATCTCCGGAGATCCACTCGCTTGTATTTAAGCTGTTGAACTGTTCGCTGTTTTTTTCCTCAGAACAGTTGAAAAAAACATTTTGTGAGCCAGAATTGACACTGTGGGTATTGTTCCTGCTCGCACGAGTTATTAAAATAATTACTAAGCTATTTTGAGGTAACTTGAAGCTTTCTTTAAAACTTAAATCCAAATCTGAAGGAATTAGCGTAAGTAATTTGCATTGATGAAAACTGAAGCATCGCAGACAGCTCACCCGGGCACCTCCTGGCAACCCAGCCCCAGTTGCACGCCGCACCCCTGGCGCCCACTTGGCCCCAGCGGGGACCGGGGTGGGGATTGCTGGGCGGGGGTGCCAGGGTGAGGGCAGGCGTCGCTCCTGGGGGGCTGCAGAGGGGCGGACGCCAGACCCCAGAGCAGCACCGGTGGCACCTGCAGCATCACCTTGCGATGCTCGGCCCCGCTCCCGCTCTGGAGGCAGAGGCAATTTCTGCCACGCACCCCCACGCAGGAGAGCCCAAAACTCTTTGGGATTTGTAGTGCAGCTGCAGACACCCATGGTGCTCACTGCTACGGGGCTGCTCCGGCCCTGGGGCATGGCGGGGTGCTCAGCTCCCATTTCAGCCCGGGCAGAGGCCAGCACTGACGTCCCTCACCAGCTGCCAAGGGCCCAGTGCGCCCTGAAATCCGGGATTTGTCACCCCAGCAGGCGCGGGGCAGGCGATCAGTCCCCGCAGGTGACCCAACACCAGAGGGGTGGATCCTGTGCCCGTGAGCCTTTCTGAGCTGGCTGTATGCACCGGGCAGCTGATCCGAGCGTTATGGTGGCTTGGGGTTCGTTTGTTTGGGGGTTTGAGGTTGGGGGTTTTTTGGGGGGGGGGGGCTGGTATTATCACCATTAACCTTTCAAAGAGACCAAACTGCACCGCCAGCCGGGGTCCCAGAGCGCCCCACAGGCTGGGCCGCCCCATTCATCCACAGCCCATCTTTTCGAGAGGAGCACGTCGCCGGCAGATTACAATCTTTCTCAATGTAATCATGCTTTAGCATCTTACTTCAAAATTTTAACAGGTAAAAATTCCCCATCTCGGTGCAAGATTGCATCATGAATTCCCTCTGCCTCGTACAGCAGGGATGGAAAAATGCTACTTTTCATCCTTGCACAATGCTTGATGTAAGTTTCTGAAAATGAGCGCTCTAGTAAGCCTAAAAATGTAGGATAATACGATTCATTTATAGATCTCTGATAATAGATGTGGTTTCTGTTACTCCGTTACCACATCAAGGGTTACTCCTGCTCCTTCAGGAAGGACACGGCACCCTCCTCCTCACGAGCCATTACCATAAAGCGGGATAAACAACAAATACCGCCTTATCATTAGCTGCATGGAGCAGTTCCCACTGATTTATGACGCCAAACACCACAAGGCTGGATCAAGCTGCAAGTCCCTTTTTTGCAAATATTATTTTTGCGAGACCGGCGTAAAATACAGGGAGCCGCCTCACCTGGGTTTGGTTTTGTTTACAAAAAATGTTTTACAACTTGCAGGAATTCTTCCCAATATTAGTTATTAACAGCCCCGAGATGGCATTTGCATTTTTATAGCCTTGTTACTTAAAAGTGAGAAAGTAGAAGGAAAGACTTAGCGATAGCGTTCCCTGCGTGCTTTAATCCCAGCCTGAGCTTTTTATGCTTGAGAGCACCTTCTGATGCCGTAACTAACCTCAAACCTGGAGCAGCAGGAGGGCAACAAACCTCCGAATACAGCAATGTCATGCTTTACAGGCATACTCTCCGCAACAGCATGAATGAAGAAAAAAACCCCCGTTGCCTAGGAAACGCTCTAGTCTTGGTAATTATTACTGTAACTGTCTGCACACCCCACCTATAACAGAAATGAATAATAAATTATCACCGCTGACTGGCAGCTTTCCGCTCCGGCTCCTGCTCGCCGCTGCTGCCTACCGGCGCGCGCGGGGAACTGCAGGGCCGCCCGCCCCGCGCCCGCGCAGCCCGCCCCGCGCCCGCGCAGCCCGCCCCGCGCCCGCCTCCCCCGGGCGGGTCCCCCCGCCGCACCCGGGACGGGGCGGGGGGGGCAGCACCGGGCGCCGCCGGTCCGGCAGCCGCCACCCCGCAGCCGTGCGGCCCCGGCCCCGGGCGGCCCCGCTCCCCGCCGCGGGACCCCTCCGGGAAGGCGGGAATCGCTCGGGGACCGGGGAGGCTGGGAGTGATTTACTGGAGCTGATTTAAAAGACACAGCGGGAGTTGGCAAAATTCACGTATCGTGGGGTTAATGTGGGTTAGGACGGAGCTATTTGTAACACAAAAATATTGCATACCAAATACACACATCTGATTTCTTTTAATCCCAGCTCATTTTTTGCAACATAAATCACTTTGTTAAAATGAACAGCTAAACCAGCTGGTTTAGACGCTCTCGAAACACACAAAAATCTGCTGCTTTAGATGCTCTAAGTGAGCAATGAAAAGTGCTAAGTGCAACTAGTCTTACAGGAGGGAGAGGGAAGGGAATCCAGTTTACCTCCAAACGCACGTCACGGTCCCCACCGGCCCAGGCCAGGCCTGCAGCTACTGGCACGGACCCGGCCGCACTCAATGCACGACGTCCACTGCCTTTTCCTTCAGCGCCTCCAGGCCGGACTGCCTCAGCTTCGGAGGGGAAGATGTGTGTGGCTGTGTGTCCCCATACAGGACCCCTTCTCTAGGTACAGGCAGGTGCCCAACCTACTTATGGCCAATTAAAGAAGACTAAAGAGTCAAATTTGCCTCCCAATGAGGAACAGAAGTGGAGCCAGTTAATTTGCAGTGCGTAATTGGTGCAATCATGGCCCTGCAAAGGGCTGTGTAGAGCAGCAGTGGGGCATGGCATGGCATGGCATGGCATGGCATGGCATGGCACAGCACAGCACAGCACGGCACAACACAGCGTGGCTGGGGCACATTAACTTGTCCCCATGGCCGTCCAGCGCCCACGCAGGCAGCTGCCACCTCTCTCATTTTGGACCAAAGACATCCTGTGCAGCAATGTCTTTCCCTGCTGTTTTCTCCTGCTGTGTTTCCCCCTGCCTGTGAAGCCGTACCTGGTTGCACTTTCAGCTGCCGCCACTCGCCTGTGCCTGAGCGGGCTGGGGACATCGGGACGGAGCTGGGGATAGGGTTCCTTCCAGAATGCAGGTTCCTGTGCCACCTTGGTGACCAGCCGTCAAAGCCACTCCAGCCCCGGCCGGGCCACATCCTTTCTGCTGAGGCCATGCAGAACCTCTTGGGAAACACCAGGAAGAACCAAAACCCCCTTCCTCAGCCCCATGGCTGGAGCCCTTGGCAGCGCTCCCTGGAAAATGAGGAGCCCTTGCAGAGCCAGCAGGAAGTCATGAAGGGTGTTTCAGAAATTGATTAAACTGTACCCTTATTATTTAAGTGAATAAAATCTCTAACTGCAGCACTGGGGGCAAAAAGACACTCATCTTGACAGATTTACTACCAGGAAACCTACATGCCTCCAATTTGGGGCACCATTGCTTCATCTGTGCATTGGTGGTCAGCTGCAGCCACTTGTTGGCTTCAATGTTGCACAAAAAGCAAATTTTAAGTCCTCGCTGAGATGGGCCTTCATGTGATCATTTCTTTTCTGCTGTCTAGGTTTTTATCTGCTTTGGTAGACTGATTTTTTTTTTTGTTTAGCATTTGCAAACACTCTCCAGAAATTCTACAGCCGTCTCTTCTTGCTCTAGGCACCGCGCAGAGAATCTACTGGTAAAGCCCAAGTGAAGAGACTGAAGATGAAGGCTCATTCCAGCCTGCAAACCCTCTGACAATTAAATATACTGCAGAAAGAGCACAGACATATCCAGGCTCCCTGTTAGGGAAAACACTCATGTGCTTAGTTTTAAGCATGTGGTTAAATCCATTCTTCTTTGCAAAATCTTTGAGACATAAGCACATGCCAAAGTGCATTCCTGAGTAAGGATGCTTCCCTGAACCGAGGCCATAATTCATTAAAACCCAAGGTGCATTTATCCTACTTTCTCCCCATGAGCAAGGATGTGAAAAAAGGGGAGGGGAAAAAAGAAAACAAGCAAAGAATTAATTTTGATTTGAAACTGATCTATGGTGACAAGGGGCATTTGGTTTTGTTGAAGTAACTAGAAGTGGGAAGTATTTCAGAAGATATCTAAATAAATCTTTTTAAAGGGGTTTCTCTCTCCCTTTCTCTCCTTTTCCTTCTAATTACCCATGTCTGGTAGTCTTGGATCTCAACCCCTTGTTATTTAAAATACATATTCATGGAACTATATTTTACAGTTGCACTGTTCTGGTTACAAAATAGCTTCTACTTTTCTAGGACATAATTTCATTTTGTTTAGCCAAGAATTCATTAAAGAAGCTATAAATAACCTCCTTTAAATATTTAGCCGTGAATAGAGGGTGGACTGGCATTGATGGCTTATTTTAGTACTAATGCAATATGCTTTAAAAAAAAAAAAATCCGCATTTGAGCATGAATCAAGTTAATCATTAACACTTTCAACACGATTCTCAGGATCCTCTTAGAACAGAGATTGCCCCCTCCCAGCCGGTGAGCTTCAGGAGCAGAAGGGCTGCGCAACTTTTCCTTCAGTTTTTCTTTCAGCAAAACACAATTTGCTCTGTACTGCAGGGAAAACGCAGCCCCGTGCCTTCGGTGGGCTGCTCCCCCCGGCAGGGACCCGGCTATCGGCCCCTTCTTGCCCTCCTGCTGCCGTGCAACTTGGCCAGCATTTTCTGCCTGTGGAGCTACGCCGCCTTCCCGAACATGCAGCAGATAACATCAGAGTTAGATGGAGTGCAGCCTTTTCTAAGAGTCACCTTAAAAAAAGAAGCCCCCGTGCCTCCACCTCCCTTTTAAGCACAGAGAGGGAAAAAAAAGCGTTGAAAAAGGGGGAATTGGTGATTCTGTTTTGTTGCATGAAGCTACACTATCTGCTGTGACCTGAGAGCAAAGGATATGAGCACAAGACGTGGTCATTTTAAGGGAAGGTGAGGAAGCAGCATTGGCTGATGCCCTGTTCATGGATGGCCAAGGTTTGGAAAACCAGATGCTGGTCGTTCTCAGGCTGCATGTTTACAAAGCCACAGAACCATGGCCAAAAGCAAATCCTTCCTTACACCTCCCTCCCAAGTCTTCTTGCCTCATGTTTTAGGCTGTGGTTTGATGATCATCGTCAGCTGGAGAGTAACATCAGTTTAAGGCATCCAGCTCCCCATGCCCTCTGCCAATGTTTTCCCACCCTCGGCTCAATGCATTACCCTTCTAACTGCTGATACAGACAAGCTGAGAAAGAGATGAGGAGACTTGCTAGCTTCAAAAAATCACACACAACTGTTGAAAAAAAAAACCCCCAAACCTAGTAGTTTGGTTTTTAAACCCAGCTCCATCACCTATTATCATTCAAGGGGTGGGCAGCCCCGAGAAAAGCTGTGGAAGAGGATGGCAAGACGACAGGAAGGAGCTGCTGGGCAGGGACTCCTAAAGCCAGGATTGCTCTCTGTCAGGAGAAGGAGACACAAAACTGTACCCCAAGTGCTGCAGTGCCGTTTCATTTTGAAATACAAGTTGAAGCATTAAGACATTTTTCCTTAGTGCTGACTCCCTCTGGGCATTCCCAAGACAATTACAATGTTTTCTGAGTATACAAAAGAAGTAGGAGATTTTGTAATCAGAGTCTGAGTTTATGCTTCTCTCCTTAAGAGCATTCAATTTCCATGGACATTCATTAGCAGGAGGTTAAAACACAATGGCAGAAGAGAATGGACTGCTTTTACGTCCATGTGGTAGTAAACACTTCAAGCTAGCAATGCAAGTTCATGTTGTTTCCAAATTAGTAGTAAAGCAACAAAAAACACACACCTTCCATGGCTTTTTTACTGAAAATTTAATTTTACAAAATACCCTTTTCCATCAAAGAAACTTCCCTGCAATGTACATGAACCCAGCGTTTTATAGATCTGTACAGTGAGATATCAGAGAGGTTTGAAAGAAGGAAAAAAACTTTTAGCAGACACCTAGTTGCAAAACCTACAGCAATGTGAATACAAGTGTGTCTTAAAATGCTAAAGCAAGTAATGCAATATAATTGGTGAATCTATTTGAAATGTGAAGTTTCCTTAAAATGGTCCATATGGTATGTAGAACATCACAGCTGGCACAAAACTGCCTGTATTTAGGTTTAAACACAAAACCAATGTATGTAAGGAACAGTTTTTGAAAAAGAACCCAAGTGCTGCTATCGTAAGGCAAACATATACAAAGGTGCTGACAGCACACAGGGAAATCGACAAAATAAGATGAATACTCAAGTGTTCAAACACTGAACTTTTTTTTTTTTTAATGTTGCCAATAAACATTTAAAAGATAACCGATGCCAAATTAACATAGGACACCCTTTTAACTAGCTAGGTGTAACACGTAACAGCTTTACCTAACCTCAACGGATGTGAAACTAGGCGTGAGTACTCCGACTTCGGCTGGCTAGGCAGGACCTAGTTAGTCTGTTGCATTCTGGCAGCTTTGAATTTTGAAATCCTCTTTGTAGTTTCCTCTGATGCTTCAGACAAAACTTCCTCCGATTTTCGCTCCAAAATGGTAGGCAAGACTGGGTGAGCAACGACTGGGTGTGGTATTAAGGAGGGAGACAAAGGCTCCTTTTCTATAACAGTTCCAGAAAACGCCTACAACAGAAGAGAATACTCAAAATGAGCTAATAAAATGCAAATGTGAAGCTATGCCCATAAGGTCATTACCCTATATTAGCCTGATTAGGATTGTTATTTCTTTTAATCAAAAGTAAAGAAATATCTTTAAATCAATGATTGTTCCTTGCATAAGTAACCAAATTGTAATTAACCTCAAAATATAGCTTGTTCAAAGATGACTGAATGAAAGACAGTGTCTTAAAAGTACTACTTCATCTCATTCCTACTGCATAAATGATCTAAAAATTTGCTTCCTCACTGACACATGCTCAAGAAATAAAACAGATGATGTAATATATAGTTTCATTTTGGATAAGAAACGGAGAGATTCTGCAAAGTTGGAATATGTCAGCATTTCCATCATACGTCATATTTTATGACTTAATATCTTCTAATTGCATCAAGCTGACACAGTGCATACAAATTGGCAAGCACGTATTTTGTTTGTTCTTTTCTCCTTACCAAATATGATCAAAAAATGGTGAAAGCAATTTATACTTAAGAGAATGGCAAACTTGCTTCCAACTATTTCTATCTATAAAAGGTCTAATAAAAACATTTAGTGTTTAAGAATGATAATTTATACGCAGCCGATTATATGACTTCGTCCTTTTCAGCTTAGCTAAAAAATGACTGTGATTCTTGGAAAACACTGGAAAAAAGGCAACTCATAACTACTTTTCATAAACATAGTTAAGAACAAATTGCCCTACTATGTATTGAAAACAGAAAATTCAGAATGCCTAAGGACAAGAGGGAACGGTTTACATCCAAGGTTTGATGCTCATACTGGGCACAAAGGAATGCACACCAGATTTATTAACTATGCTTTTTCATAACTCAGTTACCAAGAAAAACAAAGCAAAACAAACCAGCCAGTCTTTTCTTGCAGGACCTGCAAAAAAGCAGCATGTTTTTTGTTTTCTGCTCCAATAGCCAAGGTATGCCTAAAGCCCTGCCTGTACACAACCACGCTGTTCTAACAACACGCTCGTTTTCAAAAACAGGTAAGCAAAATACAACCTAAGAAGATGGTGGTAAAATTAGAAACAAAAAGAAAAAAAAAGTTAGTGTGTTGCAAATGGTAATGGAGGAATAATGTATTTCAAACACTCACAAAACCAACCAAAAGCGAACCAGCAGTGTTTAAGAAGGCATGTCAAACTGGAGTGTTTCGCTCATTCTCCCTCAGTTCCTTAGAAAATACATTATATTGCAGAGAATAATCATGCCATATTCAGAAAATGGGCTAATGGGTAACATCTAAAGTGTACTTAGATGTTTTATAAAAATATAGCAAATATATTCCAGAAAGTACACAAGATGAAGTGCTAACTACAGATGGATCCTCCACCATGAATCTTCACATCCTGCCTGGATTCATCTGCTGTCGTTTGTATGAAAAATTATGATCAACAATAGCTTTTATGAGGAATCCATTTCTTGTCAAAAATAATTTTTCTAAAAGTAGTGTTTTCATTGAACTTGCCTATTGCGTTGGGAACTACTGTAAACTCAAGTTTCATCTACTTTGAAAAAATTAGTTAAGTTCTTAAGAAATAAAAATGAAGCATACTCTATGCCATGATTTCAGGGCAGCAGCTACATTTAATTCTTGTACTCATCCAGTCACTAAGCAACTGTACATTTTCCCTTACGTCGTACAGTCTCTTTCCTTTACGATGAAGCCCTGAACTTTCCAAACGTGTGAAAATAGATTTGTTTGGGATCATTAATGGCCCTAGTCCGGAATAGGATGAGTAGAAGCATGATGCTTCACTCCACAGGGCGACTCCTCTGCCTTTGGCAAGTCCAAATAATAAGTCAGCCGATATTTGTGTTTTAAAACTTAAAAACACCACCTGGAAACTAGCTGTCTAGTAGCTGTGCAACACAGGTTATTGACAATCAACTCTTCCCTCTCATCAACTATGAAGCACAGATTTTTCTCTCTTTTTTTTTTTTTAATCCTGCTGTATATCCTGCAGTGAAATTTTCAGGATGACCTAGTAGACATGATGCTGGTTTCAAGTAACACTGGCAAGTGACTACTTTGTCAGATCTTTACAGAAGAGCTTCAGGTCTCGGGGAAGCCACCTGATTCATCACCTCCCCTCTGCCCCTCAGATGCCTGTGACAGAAACCTGTCACCTGATAACGTCGTTCTGAAGCAAAGTAGGTAGGAGTTGGAAAATTATTTTAAAGAAATCAAACTGATGGTATAGGCAACTACAGTCATTAGATTTCTCATTTTTATCCTTGCCAACAATCAATAATTAATTAAAAACTGTACCTCGCTTGTCCCTGAAGAGGGAGGAAGCTTTTTCGGTAGCTGCTGCTGCCCCTCCTCCTCTTCCTCCAGTATGCCTTCGCTGTTGTCACTCTGAGTAGCTTCATCACAGCTAATGCTCCTCTGAAGTCCTCGTCTGTCATCAAACTCAGCAGCACTGTTCTCACTGGTATCGCTACAAACACTGTTCTCTCTGCTTCGAGACTTCAAAATTGATTTACGAGGGACATATTCTCCATTCACAACATCAACAAAGACTCTATAAAGGAAAATGTTAGCTTTAATAAACCATTTCAGGATCAGATGACAAATTTACAGTGATCTTGCTTTGTCTTTTGTACAAATTAATTATGATGGTTTTTTCCAACTTTTTCTCTGCAGAATTACGATACTGTACCTTTAGAGGCATTTTATTTACCAACATCAAGAATCAATTCTGCAGAGCAAATGCTGTTATGACCTTTATTCGAGCATTAAGTTGGTACACTCTTTCAGCAGGGAAAGTATAGCTCTGAAAAGTCTTAGGAAACAGAATAGTGTGAGTTACCAGAAGTTAGAAAAAAGGTGAACTAAATGATTGTCAGGGTTGTTTCTGTAAAGAGAAAGAGAAGATCACAATGACGGAAGGTTTTCTAGGATGAAGTCCTTGTCAAACGTAGAATATGAAAACAAATACTTGAAATGTTCATTGCACATGGAAAGGATGAAGCTTTTTCCTAACAAGTGCCATAATCCTCTGCTTTCGGTTAAAAAAAAAATTTTAAAGATCAGCTTTTAAGATCAGATCAACATGAAGATACTTTTCAAGTATTAACAGACTGTAAACTGATAAAGAGGCCTCTTCCTACAGTTTGTTTTGTATGCCATCTCCATGACTTAAAGAAGTCAAGGGTGGGTGGAGGAGAAAGAGTGGCATTAGACGACAGTGCCAATTTTATCAAACTCATAAAGGAGGAGCCCAATGACTGGATGAGTTTTAAGGGTGTTACTTGTTTCTTAACAGCTTTATTCATCAGGCACTCAAGGGAACACTTGTGTATCTCTACAGAAGATGGAGTTCCTTTACAGAGCTCAGGAAGAGCACCATGAAAGAATCCTTTACCTCATCCTTCAGCCCCAGCAACTGTAATTACAGGATGGGTTTTAACTTTTCAGTGTGACACGTTTTTTAAGATATTTAGGTGCTTGAATACAGCGACGTACAAATGCAGTGCGATTTTCACAAGCACTTAATCAACAAATCTAACAGGTGTCTGTGTTCATCTTTACAAACCTAAATACTTGTTTTAACTCTCCCATCACCTTAGTTTAATATTTCATACACTGCCCTAAACCCAACACTGGTTTTCAAGCTCTCTGACTGCAGCTGTTTTACAGGCGAGCACTTCTTTTTATGGAGAATAGTGATGGACTAAAGTCAGGGAGAGGGAATGCAAGAGAAACTATGCAAACAAGACCCGAGTATATTCTGAAGATACTGGAAGGAGGAGACAAAAGCCAGCAATTAGTAAGCAGGAAAGGAGGAGTATTACAAGTTCTGGTCAGTTATGTCTGAAAACAAACACAAAGCAAATGACGTGGAATTAACCGGAATACGTAACAGACTGCTGTATTCCTCTAAGCAGGTGATATGTACTGGCAAATTTACCTCTATTTCAGAAGCTCTGAAAAAGTAGGTAATTGATGCATTGCTAGTTGGAAAAGGAAATTTTAAGCTCAGAAATGTTTTATGGATATGAAAGCACGGCAATCACGCAAACACCACAAACTTTCATTTTTAAGTAGTAAATTCAGTTCCAGCTGTTTCTTTCAGGGAAGCAGGCTCAGGTTCATACTATTAGTGAATAGAAATGAAAAGAGAAGGTCTGCTAAGGGGAAAGCTCACATGCCAATGCTATAAATTACACACCGGTAAATGTCTGCTGGGGTTTTGATGTTAGGCAGTTCTGGAGTTGCATGGCCATTGCCATTGCTGTTCTTCCTTTTACGCTTGGCCTCTTCTTTCTTTTCACTGAATTTCAAAGTAGTATTTTTTCCTGTGTTTATTCTTACCTGAAAATTGAACACAAATGATAGTCTAGACCATAAAATCAACAATCACCAGGCTGCAGATCAACTGGCTTCTGACACTCTCCTATCCAAGCAGTTGGGGACTACGAAGCATAGATAAGTTAAACAAATGTATGAATGGTAACATTCATAGTGAACTGTTTATTCTTTACCACTTGCACTAGGCTGGGGCATTTCTTTGCACTGAAGTGCATAGATTTTGCATATAATATATGACAGTCTGCTTATTCAAACTCTGCTCAACAGCTGAGCTGTTCAACAGTCAATTTCAAGTCAAGTAAAAAGTAATTTTAAAAACATTTTAAAAGTATAGACAGGATACTATCTTTTACAACAGCCAGAAGCCAGAACAGCAAGGTATGCATTCGAAGGTCATTTTTTAATACCGTATTTGAAACTTGAGGATTTAAAGAGTGGGCTTCAAATATCCGGAAAAAAATCCAAATAAATGCCACCTACAGTTAGCATTCTGTATTATCTAAAATTTTCTATTTTAGATATGTTTTATGCAATCTCTTGAGAGAAAAACAAAAATAATTAAGTACAAACCCTTTTAGGTTCAACAGTGTGAGAGAAAAAAATAGTTGGAACAGAGTTATCCCCAACATCTATGTCATCTTCATCATCACTGTGATAATAAGTAGAGCCATTAACTTGGCCACCAAAGAAGTCTGAATTTGTTACTTCTTTATGGAAGTTGCCCTGAGTAATAGAGTCTTCTGCTCTATACGTCCCGTTCAGATCTGTCCTCTTATCTTCCTTCTCCTCTTCAGAGGAGGTTGTATCTTCTCCATTTGTCTCAACTGTATCAGGCATCCTATGAAATGAAAAATATCTAAGTGAGCTGAGGCGATTCATACGCTTGACAAGAGACACGGGCACACAAAATAACGAACAAGCCTGTACATAATTTTGTTTACCCAGGTACTATATTTTAACCAGACTGTGGAACCTTTTTTATACTCTGTAAGAATGACTATGTCCTTTTTATGTCAACTGGAAATACCAAAACTATGACATTCTGGCTAATAACATGTGGTGCTTTAGGATCAGAATAGATCCAAGGATGTCATTAAACACTAAATGTGTAACTCCTACATTGCAAACGATGGATTTTCCTAGCCTGTGGGAAATGGATTTTACTTCTTCCCTTTTCTATCATCTTAAAGAAAAAAATACTATAGTGCTGGACTGCCATGGTTGCACAGAGCCAAATTTCAGCACCTCTGGCCTTGCAGTGCATGCTTTGTTCACATTCCACCCTTCTTCCACCTATTAGAATTTCAACTGTGTCAGTCTTGTCAGCTGTTTGCGCTTACAGTGAGATCCTTTGTGTACAAACAGGATCACACACCTATGGCCTTCTGAAATCCCAACCCGACTGTGCCACAGCAGTACTGTACCTGTCGAGTTCACCAAGTATCTCTTCTTGTCTCTCAAGCTCTTCCAAGCGGGCCCACAGTTCCTCCTCTGACTGAAAACGGCCCATTGATTTCGTATCACTTCCATTTGCTGGAAAATCTACCTCAAAAACGTTTGATACTTTTGGCTTTGAATGAGGTTTGTGAGCAGTGCGGTATTTTCCTGTGTAACAAAAAATAAGATGCAATTACTAAAGCAGTTGACATAAAAACCAACCAAACAAACAAAAAAAAACATTGGGGAAAAAAACCCCACAAATGAATTAAGGAATATGGGCAGAACATTTTCCATTTCAAATTATTGTTTAACTGTTTAGGTGAAACTGTCAATGAACCAGAGCACCAGCACAGGATAATAGTCTCCGGATGTTACAGAAATACCAAGGCAAAGCAGAGATGTTTATTTACAAAGCAGGAGACACTGAGCCTAAGACAGTTTTATTACAATGTGGGGTTTTTTACCTCTTGTGCCAAACAGTAAACTTTGATTTGCTCTGATAGATACCAACATGTGAATGTGACATTTGCTCACTGTCCCATTAATAGCACATTTTATTAACTGGGAAAGCAAACCTAGTTTGTACTTTAGCTCATTTTGGACAAAGTCACCTATATTTAAAGAGCAGAGTCTTTTTGGTTTGGGTTGTCTTTTTTTTAATTCACAATGAAGATCATTAAAAAAGATCTCCAGAGTCATTTGGAAAATATGACCAAAATCCAGACATTATGAATCACTTATTTTGGTGAAAAAGACCCACTCTGAAAAGCATACAACAACCTGCCTTTCAAAAATAACAAATATAAACCCCTTTAAAGCTTCAGAGGTGACCCGAGATACACACTTGTGAGTAAATGGTAGTCACCGACAAGATCTTGCTGGCATTTAAAAGCTTTGCTACCTAGTAAAACGGTGCGTTCATTGAGGACGGGGAATACTTTTTACTGTTTGAGTGCTGTCTAGCACATAGGGAACAAACCGCCTGCCAACAATACTAATGCTTTGGCTCTGTCCGTGTGAAGGGCAGGACTGCTGCTTTAATCCCCCTTTGCCCCGAGGCAGCAGCTCCCAGGGGCACCGCCTGTTTCGGGGCAGTCCCAGGCAGGTTCCCAAGGGAAGCTCTCTGCCCGTCAGCTCCCCCCAAGCAGCACCTGCACCTCTTCACAGGAGTGAGGATCCTTCCCCTTCCACCACTGCACACATACACCCAACGATTTGTCTGTACAGGGGCACTCCAGTACCTCTACAGGTCTTCAGGCACCTCTGCCCTGTGCATCTAATCAACAGTAATACAATGTCTTTGTTACTCAGCATCCTTCAAGTTTTAAAATCTCCTTCTATTAACTAATTGTGTGGCCATTTTTTTTTAAATTTTAAGAACTCATGGCTTAAAGATATCCTTATTCAAATATGTCAGCTTATACTTTAATCCCGAGTTAAACACAAATTCAATAGCAACATTAAAAAGCAAACAGGTGACTGGAAGTAATGTTGGAATGCACGTTCCCTACTCTTCCACGGGATAGCATTTTTCATCATCTCATTAAGAAAGGGCTGAAATGTATTTTATTGAGATTTGAATATAAATTGAGGTAAGCCAAGCAATCAGAGCCGCTTGTGAGGATTTCATTTGGTGTAATTACAAAATTAATAAATAAAATTTGGAAGGATTAGTTAACAATCTATTTCAATTTGATTTTCAGATTGTGCCCTCCCAATTTCCCTGTGTTACCCTTCAGTATTAACCACTGACTTGACTACCAAGGCAAGCACAGGGCTTCCTTACTGCCAGTGCTTCAACACGCCAGTGGCTTTGCCCCCCAATTCTAACAAAACTTCTGTCAGTTAGGAAACCAGGTCAGATCTCAAAGACAGCTGAGGATAAGCACTTGCTGCTCCAATATCCACTGTGCTCACTCACTGTTACTTCAAAGCACCACCATTAGTGTCATACACTAACCAAAAAAAGTGAAATATTAAAATCCAGAGTGAACAATAAACCAATGAGATGCTCAGGACACTTGGTTTTCTGTATTCCTCAGAGATACAGCACATTTCCATGTGAACAAAACCAATTCCTAGGCTGATGAAGCCCAGCCTGCCTCAAAAGAGTCACTAAGTTGTTCTTTTAGCTACTTCTCTCCCCATCTCAGTACAGATCATCACTGATAGAAAATGTAGGTAATACCCACTTTCAGACGTTCAGCAAAAATGAAGATGATTTCAGACAACAATAATGACGGAAGTTTAGGGTACAATAAAAAGCTGCACAAAGGTTGACCTGGCATCCGCAGCATGCTGCTGTATTCACACTGTTAAAATGAGATGCACTTCCCAGAACGTTTCTCCTCCTATTTTGCAACAACATCTACCCATAGCAGAGATGTCCCTTAGTCAGCCTTGGCATATACAGGATATTGTGATTTATTCCAGAAAAATGTAACAGTGAACTGCTCAGCTTAGCCCTCTGCAAATCACAACCTACCACCTCTTCTCAAAATGTCCAAGTGATGCTATTTTCAGACCGTAAAATTACTTCTTCCTTCAACTTTGCCCAAGTCTTACCAACCAAGCACCACTTCAGCTAGCACAGAAACTATCTGATTCCTTAGCACAACTATCCTTGTTCCCCAGTGTCCTCTCGAGAAATCTTCAGGAAGTATCCGCTTCAGTACATCTGCAAGACCTGCACACTGGAATTCACATGTTTCCCCGACAGTAGTGAAACGCCCCAGTGAATGACAACATTTACATTGCCCGTTAATGTCTCATCCCTGCCCGTGCTTCTTCCCCTCCCTGCTGGCACTGCTCACACACTTCCACCATCACAGGCAGAGCCCGAGTTTCTATAGTACTTCTTCTGTTGTAAAACACACACTTTGATGCAAAAAAATTCTTCTCTAGTCCTCTCTCCAGGAGCCAGCATATTTTATTTTCTGCCTCTTTTCTTCTAGAAAACTTCAAACTCCCAGTGCAGACTCTTCAAAGTAAAAAAATCCCCCAAATATGTTT
>CM067088.1:31866245-31936245 GCA_034008185.1 Gorsachius magnificus | reverse complement strand
GTTTAGTGTCTGGCTGTGTGCATTTTGCTCAGTATTAACATGTTCAATGGAGTACTTTGATTTTTTTTTTTTTTTTTTTATCTAGACGCCAGAAGCTGGTGAATATATGCTTCATAGCTTCAGATAAACCTTTTGTTCTTCTGGGGCTGATCAGCTGGTGCGGCAGCGAGAGGGAGAGGAGGAAGGAAATTCACAGGGGCTCCACGGTTTCAAAAAGTCAAATTACCTCTGAGCCATGGCATTGCTGATAATTTAAATGAAAAAATATATATACAGGCTGCACCACACAACATCTCTACTGTTAGGACTTTTAATGAAGCCCCAGTTGTGATGACACTGAAGCAGGGAACGCTACGGTGGGATAATTACTTGGCTCCCTCGCAGCTGAGTTTCACAGATGCATTATTAACAGCACATTCCATGCCATAACGAGCACCGAATGTAGGTGGGATTCGCAAGCCCCGGCATCCGCCATTAGCAGGTTGGCGCAAACACAAATGAGTGTTTTCACAAAAGCATGCAAAGGTTGTGAAATTCCAATGAATTCTTTCACTGGAAAAAAGAGTTCAAGCTGCCATGACCGGATATGTCACCTCCCACGGCACGCCGCGCGCCCGGCGAGGCACCATGGGAAATTACAGAATCAGAATGCATTGATTTTTCTGTAGAAAATACAGGCAGCAGCCCTGATGAAGAATTAAGGAGGAAATGTAATAACCTAATTCTCCTCCAGCGTGCTCACACACACCCCTTCCAGCCCAGGCCCCTGGCTCCTGCATCCAGACAACTGCCAGGCAAAAGACAAGGATAAAAATTAGCTTTTGCTTAAGCAGGTGGTAGGATACTGGGCTGGGTGCACCACTAGCTACTTACACCAGGGCTGGACTTGGCCCACTTTGTCTGAATGTCATCAGCTTTAGGACACAACGTTTCCAAGCAATACTTGTTTTATGCTGCCACATGTTTTCTGTTATTCTCCATTACATTCATCCCCTAAACATTCCTTAGATGCAAGCCCTTAACAGGTTTTCTCCATAGAATACTGTTTACAGTATAAGAAATTATTAATAATTCCTCCTCAAACCGTACTGTATATGGCTTGAAAACTCTGGAGAATACAGAAAGAATTTTCCCCCTCTCTTTTACACCACACACATAGAAAATACGGCATTAACATCTTCCTTTATTACGGGGCAAGTTAGCCCGGCACTGTGCCTACATTCCTTCCTAGCCTCGTCAATGGCAGACGCAATTAAGACATTCCTTACAACCGCATGGTAGTGCTTATTTCACTGTTTGCAGCATAAGTTTGAACTAAATGCAGTTACAAAATGAGTGGCAGCCCTGCTTTTTTTTTTTTTTTCAAAGCTTCTATTTCAAGGTGACCGTTTTCCTATTTTGTGTGTCACCCCAAGTGTTGCTGCATGCATACTGAACCAACACTCTCCTAGTAATTAACACCAGCACTTAATGAAGTCCAGCTGCTGCAATGGCAAACTGAAGGGATGCCAACCTTTGTAAACTAGTACTTGGGCTACTCCAGTTACAGCTGCTTTAAAACCACAGCAGTCAACTTCTCTTTGCCTACTTCTCAGAGGTAATTCTTACCAAATAAGACAAGTGTTCAAGATTAAGCATTTAATAACAAACCTTATCTCTGAACTAATACTTCAAGCTGGAAATGATATAAAGGGCTGGATCAACTTAAATGAACACTGCAAAATTAATAAAAATCCTGAGCAGCAAATGAAAAGCTAAAATGAAGATTTGCACTGTTAAATACATAAACCTTTAAAAACTCTGGAAGTGAAGTTCCAAGGGAAAATTGGAGAGAGATTGTTCAGCAATATCTGGTCCTCTAAACCCCTTTCCTGATTCAGTACAAGAGACACTTAACTGGCACTCTGCCAGTTGTTTCATTACATGCAGTAGTATGGTAGGGATACTAGGTGAACGTTTTTGGAGAATGTTTGAAAAGGTTTGCATTATAACTCATACCACATGGATTTTCAGAAGGAGAGAAAAAACTCCTTCCACAGTCTTCCTCTACACATGCTTTACTGCTCTGCTCCTTTATCTACCTCTCTTAATATGTTACTTTTCCATGCAGAAGTACGGATGACATTACCCAGTTTAAGTGGGACATTTCTAAACTCCTCTCCATAGCCAAAAAAACCAATTCGGAATTGCAGAACATACCCTCCTTTCCTCCCAGACCCACTCAGGAGCTATTACATCCCACATTTCTGCTTTACATACCCATGTAGGACTCCCACTTCAGTCAAAGAGACATCCAGTCTGGGCTAGCGACAGAGAACTGTGAGCTGAGCTTTCCCAGGAAGCAGGGAGAGACAAACAGGTGAGCTGGGCTCAGCCAACAAAGGGCAGAACTGTGGCAGATGTACATAGTTTTCAAAATTACTATCAGAGATAATAGCTTCTACTATGATAAACACTAAGTGGCCTTTTAAAAGGCACAAGGGAAGGGAACTGGCTAATTTACTTTCATTTGATCTAATTTACACATAGGTAACATGTATCAATTTACAAATGTATTCATCACCAGGAAATCAACAGTTCTTCCAAGCAGGGGTTAATCCAAGGCTCGTGCCCTGCAATCGGTCCAGTTTTTCCACCAGAGACCTAACATTGCACAGGATCAGTATTAAAAGTACATCCTTGATTATTCTGGATGTCCATGCCCCTGAGAATATAACTTAAAAACAAGATCATTAGCTTACACAATAACGTAGTCCTTAGGAAAAAAAAGTGTGCAGAGCAATGCTGACTTCCAAGCACAAATTCCTTTGTTTTCCTTAATGCTAGCTTTGGACCCTACCGATGACTCAAAAGGAGCTGCGCTGAAATAATTGCATAACCTGGCAGCGCTCTGCAATGTATCAACATTTCACAGGCAGGAAGGTAGCAAAGGGCTAAAAGCCAAGAACCCAACTTCGTTTAATTTACAGAAAATATTGCACGTATTTCACCATCTATTTTTCTTATTGTAAGTTTGATATTAAATTATCCAGACTTTCATAGGGAAAGCCAATTTTTAATTATCAAAAGGCCATTGTGGCTAGGTTCCACAAGGACAAACTATGGGAAAGGGACGTGGTGGTTTCTCATGGCATGGTACAAGGCTCACAAAACTCTCACATGCATTGGCCTCTATGTAGAAGTCAACCATGGAAAAAAGTCTGTTTACAACAAAAGGCATCTGGTAACCATGATTATTCTGCCTTAAAACTGAACATTTTAGATTTCTTAGCTCCCTCTTTTGTTCAGTCTTAGTTCTCATGCTTGCTGTTTTCTGCTCTGCCCTGTTCTTTTTTTGTGCACGTTATAACCCAACACGACAAAAAACTGCGCAGTCAGTCACACCACTGAGTTTTAAACAGGTGAGCATTATTAGTTTTACCAAGAAAAGAGGTTCATAGGTATATTTTTAATTCATTTTTCAAATAATTTCACAAGGCAGCTATCCTGTTTCTTCTGCAATGATAAAGCTCACAACTTGCTAGCGTGGAAACTTGAGGGAATTGTCTGCTTAAAAGTAAAGCCTGAACTGCTAAATATGGATTCAGATCTAGATATTGAAACCTTCCTGCTTCCCAAATGTTGGATGTTCAGATCCAGCCATGCAGTCTTGACTCAGACTTTAGACTTCAGGTTTCTCTAACATGTTGGTGGTGCTCAAATGCAGACAGCGGGGCCTGTATCCATGAAATTACAGTTATCTTTTCTTTTGTCCTGGAGGTCTCTCTTTAAAGTTGCTGTGTGCCAGCAGTCTAGCGTTAAGTAAAAGATGTACAATAACTTCTGATGAAAAAAAATAAAATCCTTCATTATGAAAACTGTCAGGCAGAGGAACCGAAGTTCCTTATGGGATACTACCCTGTGTTCAAGATTTTAAAAGGTAAGGACATAGACACCTGAAAATAAAGTTTCTTCTATGTATTCATGAATAGAGAAGAGACGTTTTAAGATATGTGTGGAAAGTAGAATCTGTAGACCTTTCAACATTGCTGAATTTATTATTTCAGTACTCTAAGACTGCTGTATCTGCATAGGTGCAGCTATCCCCTGTGTTACACAGCGTACACATTCTATGGGCACGCATGTAACTTTATGAATTACGTGTATGACAGATGTGGCTCAGTCAGTATAAGGCAATGGCTTTAAACATGCCACTGGCAGTACTTCAGAGAAGTTGCTGTACCACACTGGTTTTTAAGAACAAGATTCAGGATTCTGGCATCTTGAACTTTAAACCTCCTCTAACACAGGCACATTTTGCTTAGACAAGACATAATTTCATTGTATATTATGGCAGGAATGGAATAAAGTTTTTTTACTGAAATTAAGTGGAAAAGCGTGTTTCCGCAGCCTTTAGAGTAGTAGCTTTCGTGTCTTTCAGTAAGTTACCCTCTGGTTTGCTACAAGTCCGGAGCCTCCCTGTTAGCCAAGTTGAACACTGGCAAACCCGAAACGGATGCTGCTGATAACCCCAGATCTCCTCTCAGCGAGCGTGGCAAGGGCTGGTGCTGCTTCTCTTGTGTTCACTTTCCAGACAGGGAAATACTAATTGTCTTTTAAAAATCTCTATAGTATTTTGTCAATATTTTTTTATTACAGCAGAGCATGTATAAATATTTTATTGTAAACCAAGGGCCTAAAATAAACAGTTTAGTAAATAGTTATTACATTACAAGGAAAAACATCTGTGGAAACTGTTTTCCATGTAATTATTCTTGCTATTTTACATTAGCTCTCAATGTGAATTTCTTTGGCTCTAATGTTTCGCTTGTTCTAAATCTTCCTCCTTGTTGCTATTATTAAAATCTTAAAAAGGTGCCAAATCTTAAATGAAGAAAAAAAATGATTCGCTAGAAATTATTCATATCACAGTGAGCCTCTACTAAACCTGGCAGGGGTGCAATATTTTCGGTGAAATTAACATAAAATATACAACTGCAAATTATCCAGGAAATAGCTATGTTCTTTACAGTGCGCATTTACATTTGGTAAAAAATGTTCTACTTATCTGTCTAGCACAAAGCTCCAATCGCTTCCAAAGGCAGTTTTAAAGGGATAGTGATAGCTCTGCACAGGGAGCACGGCCCTTACAGTGGCTGTAACAAATAGCTGGTGGGGAAAGTGACCTTCGATAATTACTGAAGGTAACAGTCAGCACTGGACATTCCTTGTTGTGAATACTAACAATCTAATTTTAGATTTATTTCCCTTTTGGTACGCTGGATGGATTTCCTCTCTTAGGCCTAAGTCCTTTCTTACTAAACACAAGAAAAACTGTAATACCATGTAAAATGCAAATTTTGCTGTAAATATTTTATAAAATTGTTGCATACATCCCAAAAGCTATAGGTCTTAATTGAGAGCAGGCTATTTTTCCAGTCAATATATGGAAATGGAAAATGCTAATTCATGTTTTTCTACTTATGAAAAACCCTGGAGAATGGCAAAAGCACAAATGCACTCACTTTAATATTATAAATATAATTTGGCTCCCTCTTTGCAGTCCCTGATGTCCCGGCTTTTATCTCCCAATGGCTGCAGAGGAAGAATCAGAGAATCACTTTTACATCCCCTGCGCAGGAAGTCACCCCCACGCTCTGCCAGCTTGGCAAAAGAGCAACAGCTTGAGCTCGCAAACGCGGCAAACAGGAACTGAAACAAGAAATTCCAGTGCTCTTACACAGGAAACAAGCCCGGAACGACAGCAAACCTGCTCAGGGCGAGTGGCATGCGCACTCAACCCCGCTGCCAGGAGCCGTGCCGCAGCCACGGGCCAGCTAGGGGGGGAGCAGGGCTGCGCCCATGCTGTCCCCCAGCCCCGTGGCTCTCCCTTGGGTTTATTTTCTCCCTTCAGAGCAGCTGGTGGCTCAGGCAGTAAAGCCACAAGTTGTACTGAATACGACTAAAAGTTGTTTAGCCTGCTCCAGCGTAACGTTACTTGCTCTCTCCTTTATCCATTCACTTTTAATTTCCTTGTCAAGGAAAAGACTGGTTTTTGCAACTTCTAGAAAAGAAATCATTAGGCTGTTAAAGTTAAAACTCTACAAAGGTCATTGATGCTGGCTTTGAAGACTGAAAATGATATTATTCCCCATTAGACTTTTAATCTCATGATTAGAGCTAAAGTTAACATGGCTGTCTCATTTTCTACCAGGCAAGAGTAAACTCATTTTTTCTTTCTCTACCAGAATACTTAATGGCATCCTATCTTGATGAGCAACATCTCATAGTTAAACAGTATGAACAATGAAAATGCAAAATACTTTGCAAGAGGTTTTTTTTTAAATGCTATTTGATTAACCCTGAAATGTCTTACTATATGCACAGCAAAATCCACTCATGGAAATCCCACCCGAGTCAAAGGCCCTGCTCTCGGTTGTCAAGACTGCAGTCCTCGCTGACACCAGCAGGGAGACAAGGGGGGAAGGATCCATCTATTCCCAGTTTGAGCTCTTCCTCCTACATCCCCTAAAACTTAGCACCACAATTGTTTCTGAATCGAGTAATGCTAGTGAGTGCAAGTGGGACCTGACATGCCAGTAAGAGCTACTTGCGTGAGTGAAAACTACCCCCTTAGGCTCCTCACGGATATTAAAATAAGATTTGCAAAAACCTTGTGGAAAAGTCTGTGGGGCAAGAATTTACAGGTGTGCACTAGTTTCGAAACCCACTGTACAGTGTTCACTGTTATTATAGGCAGATGCATGGAAAAAATTCAATTTTCTTCATTCAAGACAGACTCTGATAACCAACTAGTAAAACTCAGACTATAATTTCTTATTCAGCGTTCCACATGAGATACATTTTGCTGAATTTAACATGTTTTTTTGATAATGGATTTCACAGTGTGTTGCCATTTTTATACAGCTGTCCAAATAAAATGTTGTGTACAATGATATGCTTTTACTGTATTGCTAGCCTGCAAATGGCAGCCACTTCCCCAGTTTAAGCCTTAGGAAAATGGGAAACTCTTTGACTAGGCCATTTAATATAAGTATTTTGAGTCTCTAGAGTTCTTTTCCTAGTAAGTCATGTTCAAGCAAGAATAAAGATGCAAGGTAGATATAATTACACCTTGTACATTTATGGTCTAATGGTATTTCCACTGAAAGGAAAAACAAACCTCAATATTTTCAGATGTTAATAATAAAAGAATATTAAGTCATTGTTCTAGAGCTAACAGACCTTTGTGTTACTTGAAATCCGGCCTCCTAGCCTGCATGACAAATGTCTGTTTTCTTTAAAATTGCAGACCAGCATTTAGATTGCAGGGACTACTAGTGCACAAAACACAAACCACTCGGTAGTTAATAGTTTACAAGAAATGTCTGCGCTGAACTCCAGAACTGCTAACCTTCACCATCTTGAGCTGCTTGGCAGCGAAGCATTTACAAGCAACAGCGTATTTCTGTTTCAAAACAGGCTGTTCAGAAAATACATAGTGAGTTTTCCCCACATCAACTCCGCATGTACTCTTTGGCACCCAAAGCTGAGCTCTTATGCATGCAAATCTCCCACAATCAAGGAGTATGACAGGTAACTGGGCATTAGATGCCCTGACAGTGGATGTTAACACCGTTAACACACTTACAAAAAAAAAAAAATCCTTACAAGTTTCAGAGAAAACATGAAAAGAACCTAGTTTTCCTTTCAATAATGCTCTAATAACATATTTAACTTTTCCAATACTGTAAGTATTTTTGTAGTATTGGATTTCTATATAACTATGGGGTAGTATAATATGCTTCCTTTTTTTTAAGAGACAAAAGAAAATTTTAAAAGGACCACAGACTTACATTTCAGGCCATTATTTTTGAATTATTTTAATTAACAAAAAAAAAGTTATAGATTGCTTTTTTTATTGCATTTTTAAAATTTTTCTTTGTTGAAGTAAGTCAAAGGATATATAACTTAAGAAGGCTTAGATGAAAAACCTAACATTCTTCCTCTAGACTTTCAAATGCAATACAAAGTAAACTAACCAAGCAACTAACATCTCCTAATTTAAAATCTCCATCCCTTGAAAGTTCATCATTCGGGTTTAACGCAGACATTGCTGATTTCAGTTTCTGGCACATCAAAATTAGCCTCCAAAGGAAATTTTCTCCACTGATGTTCTTCCATGAGTGGCAGCACAGCTATTAACAGTTTTAAAAGATTTTAAAGGGGTAGGGAGGGTTGTTTTGCTTTCCTTCTTTTCCTCCCAAATCCTAGATTTGAAGAATAAATACTGAATCAAAAGGTCAAAAGTTGCTCTTTTTTTTTCTTTTCCTTTTTTTTTTTAAAGAAAAAGGGGGAAAAAAGGGGAAATTCTTAATTTAAAAGTTAAAAAAGGAGAAAATGTCACTGGAATAGTTTCCTCCCTTCAACTTTAGCTATCTATATCCGGCCCAGCTTGAATCAGTTACTGTTCATTGCATGAGGTTTCATCATTTAACTTTTGTTGCCAGTATTTATTCCTGGACATAACTCACAGTCATGGGGTTTAAGAAATATTTGTCCATACCCCAATAATACGTGATAGCTGATGCGTGCAAAACATTACAGCAGAGGACAGAGCAGTGTCCTAGTTGATGTTGATCCTGTAAAACACCCAAACTCTACCTGAAGCAAACCTTAAAACCAATAGATCTGCTTAACCTGAACCATGCTAAAAAACTTGCCTGTTAGAATAAGACATAGTCATAAAATCTAAACACTTCACAGTTACTTGCACAATGTTTGAAAGATTTGGTCATTTTTTAAGGCCCTTGACTCTCTACCAGACAATGGATTATATGCATCTGAAGGCAAGATTAAATCTCAAGTAGGCTATGATTAACTGAAGTAGCCATTTATACACATCAGACGTGTGCTGTGTACTTCTTACCTACAATGCCATTTTTTTGTAGCTGTTGTCTTCACCAATTAAGGAGGTGCATAAGAAGGAAAAAACAGAACAAAATGGTTTTGGACTGTTCCTACCGGAAGCAGGAAGTAAAAAGGCTCAACTCCTCCCCATGGGGTCAGCACCTCATTCACCCCATCTGTCCCAAGGTTTGTGCCAGCAGGACAAACCACAAATCACAAAGCAGACGAGTGGCAGGAGAGAACATATTGGTGAAGAAGACAACTATGGAAACCACCATGACCAGTGAGGTGTTTTGGCCTGCTATGGACCTCTGTCTTCTGAAGACCATGGTATTCATACACCTCGTTTCTTTGGTTATTTTCAGTTGTGGCAGGACAAAAAAGTTTTTTCATTTATAAACCCATGATTTGCCAGGGTTTTTAAGTTTGACATTACTGCAGGGAATTCTAACAGGGACAACCTGAAGTCTTCTTCCTTGAGCTTACTGTGCAATCACACAGTGGTTCTTGGTTGTTGCAAGAATGGTAAGGTTTTTACATTTTAATTAAAGAAATTTAATTTTTTAAATGGCACACAATTAATCTGCCAAGTCAAAATATTCAGTTAAAAACCTTCTGATTCTTACAAAGGCCCAAAGCTGTCAAAAGTTACTAATAACTTGAATGAGAATGAGTTTGCGACAAAAACTTGCTATATTTGCTAGGAAGCATGTCTGGTGCAAATGACAGAGACCATTCATGCAAAGGCTTTATCTGTGCCAGAAGCCTTGAAACACTAAAAAATAAAAGCATTTATATAATGAAAAAAAAAAAAAAAAAGGTGCCAGTACCCCAGACAGAGCATAGAAGGAGGGCTGTGTTTGATTTGAGTCACTTGCCAGCTATGACAAAACAGAAATAATTTTTTTAAGTTCCATGTCAGTTGGTAACCTCTTGTTCTAGGAGACCAGATTAAATCTTACCCAAGGTTAAGGATGCCGTTTAGTTTGAACTAAAGGCAACAGGCCAGCTGTCTCTCTTTGAAGTCAACCAAGGAACACGAGGAACATATAGACAAACCATTTTTCTCTGATAACCGGAGTTAGGGTTCAGCATGCCAGTGCCCTTACTGATTCAAATCCAGAGGGTTGCTCCATAATAAAAAGAAGAAGAAAAATAAATATTTTAGGTCCAATGCTCAGAAGTGCTGAATAACAAACCAGATATTCAGAAAAAAAAGTGAAATCCAGAATTTTATTAGTAGAAAAGGAATTTAACTATAGTTTACTAATATTATATGCTTTCTTTTTCCATTTTTCTATGACTGGAAACAGCCTGGAACCTTGTCTAGTTTTCCCCAAAGAGATAAAGAGAGTATTTTATAACACTGCCTAAGCTAATTCCTAACTAACCCAGTATAGGTTTTTCCAGCTTCACTAAACATTCATTCCTTTGTTCCTTATTAACTTCTCATACTTCAGCTATCTTTCACAAAAGGCACAAAAGTTTCTGTCACTCAAGAAAGGTAGTACTGGTACCTGGTGTTTCCAAACCAATAAATTCGTTTGGCAAATAAAGAAGAAATGGGGTTAACATCTACTTTCTCCAGATAAAACCGTTAATAAGCTCCCATAAAGAAATTATCACCGCCTAGATTTTAGGACAGAACTGATACAGACATTAGTCCCACAATTCACATGAGGAGAAGAACAACTTCCTGAAAACATTATTTATATGAGGTTTGAAAACTACACCTAGAAATGATAGCGGGTTTGCTCCCTCCTCCACCCCCACGAAATATTCTGGTGTTTTTTCCTCAAAAGTAGGACACAGAGGGGTGCTGACCTCTCCACTGGGAAGGAGTAGAGTCATTTTGCCATCTGCAGGGAGAATCCAAACCCCATATGGTGAGGACTTGCTTTCTTTTCCAGATTCAAGATTAGCAAAGAGGGGCTAAGAAATTTGTTTGTGAACTTTTTGATACATGGCCACACAGATATAAAATATCTGAGAAACAGGGAGCAAGCATCTCTGCAGACTCTTAAATACAAACGTACAACAGTTTTCATGGTTAATAGCATTAATAAAAATGAAGAACAAGTTACACATTCAGAGAAATCACTGCTACACATAGCAAAGTTTACTGAAAAATAGCGGGTTTTGCCACACTGCCTAACTGATACTGAAAGGCTGGGAATTAGATTGAGGTGCTTGCTAATGATAACTTTGAAGAAACATCACACTTAAAACTCAGACTGATTGCAGAAAAGGTGTTTTATCAACTGCTCCCTTTATGAATAAATATGAAACTACCAGGAAAATGTTTAAACAGCTATAAAAATGTCATGAAAACTGAACTACTATTACCAAGTTGTAAATGAAATGAAAAATGCAAAAGGAATATGTGAATGAATAGATTAAGGGAAATGTTATTTCTTTCCTGGTAGATAAACAAGCAAAACAAAATACATTCTCATGAAATGAAGTAACTTTTATGAACAAATATGCATAGATAACAATTGCAGGAGGCCACATCTGCACAGTACGACTGGATAAAATTATTAACATTTTGGGTAATGAATTTTCCAGCCTTAGAAAGGAAGGGACAGTAAAAAATGTAATGTTATGAAACCGGTTTCAAAGAAATAAACCAATTAAGTAATAGATTATATTAAGGGCCAACATTGTTTAGACTAAAGTAAAAGGAGCTGCTTCTGTCTGTTAGCAACGGCAATTTGGCTTTCAGTGTGACTACACTGTTAAAGTGTGGCTTTTAAAAGAAAACATTCTAGCCTTTTATACACTATACTCATTACAATGTAATTTAACTACTTGCACAAGTGCTTAATGCTAAAAATAATTAACTTTAAAAACAGAAACCCAGGGCTTAGAGTTGGACAAAGTAACACGAGGACCTACTGGTGTAAGCAAATCCTTCTGCCCAAGAGCCTGAGGCAGCAGCAAGCTCCACTTGGGCAACGTGTCCTGCAGCGGCGCCGGCAGGACTCCGGCCAGCCCGCGGCACTTGCACGCAGTGGGATTAAGGCTCTCGTGTGCGTGTGGAACTATGATGTACACTGTTCATCTGTTAAGATAAGTATGCTTAGCTTTTTTCCCCTAAAATTAGTCTTTCACAATAGCCAGCCACTGCAAAATCAAATGCTAGTATATATTGCAATTAAGGCAAGTGCACATAGGGTTGGATATTGCAGTAAGCACTGGAAATATATGAAGGTTGTACCTTCATTTCTGCGTTAAAAGAGCAATTACTTGGAATATGCTTTACAAACATCAAAGTTAAAAAAATTTTTCTGAGTTCCTAATGTGTCCATAATTAATTCACACATTCAGCTGTTGAGTCCAGAAATATGTTCCTGTTGATAATTTGCATCTAATGCTTCAGAAACAATCTGGCACATTTTTATTTGCCTTAATGCCTGAAAGCTATTATCAAGATAGTGCTTTACAATGTCATCATCATTGCTACCACGTGTATGCTCTAACTAACACTAGCGCTTAGGTCTGAAGAGTTTCCCTCAAGAATTAAACAGTGTTGTCTCAAGACACAATGTCATGACAGTATCCTAATGGAAGTGAATGTATTTACCAAATAGCACCCTTAAACTTTAAATCAATTAGAATTCAAATACTGTGTAATACAAAATACACAGGAAAATGAGAATTTTACAAGAATTAAAGCTGCCCTTCTTCCAATATTGACTACATCTATTTCATATAGAATAAAAGGTGTTTTATTATAAGCGAGATTCTGAGAAGTGTTAGCTGTCTTCAACTCCCAAATCAATGAAAAGGAGGAACAAAGCGCTTCACAAGATCAGGCCTGAGTATCAGAAATGCTTCACATCCTCATCAGAGATGCCCAGGGCTAGTATTTCCACATGTATAAAAGCTAGTTCTGCAAAAAATGATCCCTACTTACATCCTTTTCACGTAAGCAAGCACTTAGAATCTACTGTGACAGGCAGGAGTCCACGACCATCCAAAATTAGTCCAAATTTTTATTTATGTAATATATAAATTAGCAATTTTGTTAAGATCTGATTTTATGAAAACTATGAGTTCCTCAATGAGAAGATAAAACTGTCTGTTTCAATTTTTAAACAGAAGAGGAAAAAATAACTGGGAATATATTGGCTCATGTTTGATTTTGAATACTTTCTCAACCCCTTCACCACTGTGCTGGTTTCATCTCAGTGACTGAGCTTGGTATCAACAACTTAATTCTTTCAAAGATAAAATCAGCTTTCTAAATTGCTGCTTTTAGAAAATAATTTCTGTATTTATTATTGCAGTTTGACCTCTTATGAGCAACAAACTTATTTTTTATTTTAAATATTATGTTATTTTTAAATATTAACAAAATAACTAACCTATATTTGGTCATTTTTTGTTTAGAAAACTTGCATGCATCTGAAAGAAACATAACTGTGGATGGATGTTATCCCTCCTCTTTGTGTTTAATTCTGGCAGAGTGTTTCCAGAACTTGAAACGTGATCTTCAAGGGCAGGAAAGGTAATTCAGATACTTGGAGTCCCCCACTACATACAATGTACAATATGCCATGGCTTAGGGCAGCACTCGGAAAACTCTTCCCATTCCTCCAAACACAGCATTTAACTTGGTCATCCCCATCACAACCAACAGGAGGTATTTATCCAGACAGCAGTCCAAGAGCCAGACCACTGAGCAATTTCAATGTGACTTCCAGAAGTTTTCCCTCCAGCATTCCCTTTTGTCCCCAGTGGCTCTCAAAGCACAAACAGGGCCTCATGTTTCACATCACATATACCACAACACGTCCAGCCTGCGCTCTCCCTCGCTGCTCACCAGCATTCATGCATGAATTTTGACTGGGACCACTGGCAATTGCACATGTAAGGACAGGAACAGCACCAGGGAAGGGCTCTGCTGAGCTCCAAGGAGTCGGACAGCCCTCACATGAGCCCACAAACACACTCTGCTGGGGCTGGAGGCAGGAAGGTCCTACAGCAATCCCAGTATTAAAGCACGACCAGGAATCATTTTCCCCGTTCCAGCACTAACTGAGCCCCAGTTGAGTTTCCCATGCACGTTTGCCAGGAGACTTTCTTAGAGAAAGGAAGACAGAAGGGTGGGGGGACAGTTGTTCATTGTTTTTGAACATCAAATAGAAAACATCCCACATCTAACTGAGACAGACAGAAGTACTGCTACATCCACTTCTATGCCCAAACAGCTGAGAGCCCCAGCATGGATCTGAATGCACTTTCCCTTGATACTGGGTGACCTTACCCACTTGGAGAGCAACAAGCCTGTGGAATTTTGTGCCCCCTGAAAAATATTAATTAGGGTACCCAGCCTGGCTGTGGGAACAGCACAGCTGTAAAACCCAATAGAAAAACTCTGGGCCAAATGCTGATGTTCCCTGTGCAGAGCTCTGAATGGGGGCTCCCTTGGCAGTGGGGGCGGGGGAATGCTGCGACCCTTTCCCCGGGGCAGTCACCACTCACGTGCCCTGGGGCTCGGCAGTGGCCCTGTGATGGAGACTGAAGTTCCACGGCTCCCCCAGCCACCTGGGAGCAGCTTCACTGACAGATTTCCCTGCTTCTGGCTGCTGCCATGGCTGCTCAGTGTCTCCTGTAGAGCCCATGGCTGCATACACCCATCTTCCCCTGCATCTAACAGAGACTGCACATCAGAGGCAGTGGTAGGTGGGGAGATAAGGGGGAGAAGCTTTAAACATTGCCAGGTCAGCGCAACAGGAGCTAAGCAAGTACAGAGGCAGCAAGAACTACTGAAAGTTTTTGATATAGTCCTAGATGGACTCCCCAATACCTGTAAATGTTTCAAAGGGGGACCCGCTTTCTATGGACATGGAAATGTTTCAAAGGAGCCCCAATCAGTGCAATGTTTCGAAGACCTCTCTCTGCTCTCTAAAAATTCCACCCCGAACTGCCCCCCCCCAGCTGAAAACATTTCTAAAAAGATCCCTTCCTGGCTAACTGCAGCTGAGGAGGTCTGTTCTGCTGCTTACAGCCCTCCTACAGGCCCCAGTGTAAAATGAAACAAAACATCTACCATTTACCTCCTCTGGGGATGTATCCAGCCTGCTCCTTCCCCAGGGACCCTGAGCAGGACCCAATGTGCCTCTGTGTTTGTGCACAGGATATGAAGGGCTAGAGTGCAGAAGGGTAATTTTTCAAAGCGGTGTGTGGGAGTAGCACTGGAAATTCCCTGCATACTGCTTTGAAAAAAATAAACCCCTACCTCCATGAATTATGAGCAGGGCCTCCGACTCCAGACGGTGGAGCCGAGAGGTTGAAGAGGGAGGCACAGCCAACTTAACTTGACGCACTTTTTAAAAAGACTATGATGTAAAAAATAATTGAATTCTTTAATCATATTACAGACGCTGGCACTTAAGAGGTGTCGCTGCTACAGAACAGGGATTCCTTTGTCGACAGTCACTTGAGCAGAATAAAACTGTAAGCAAGTGCTTAGGATATCTCAACATTGATTTTGTGTTTCTCAAAGTATGAGGAGAAAGTGCTGCTGAGAGGTCTTGGATTATCAAAGCCAAGGGGTTTTTTTTACCTAAAAATTACATGTCAAGGCTAACTTCATTGTCTTGGCTCACTTCAAATTCAAAAGAGAGATAAAAATCTCTCCCTGGAAATGCTTATCCTACTCAAACGCTTATCTTAGATTGGTATCAATCATTCTTTTTCCCCAGACAGCATCTCAATGACTATATTAAACCAGACACCTTAATTTTAGACAGATACAAGTTCATTGAGATGAGTCCAACCCTAAGCTCCTGAGGAGACACAGTCTGAGGGCAAGCTCCTGCCTAGCCCCCAAACACCTGTATGCTCACCCTGGGATCTCAGCACCCCCTCAGCACAAACAAATCCTCATCTGTAGATCTTAAATTGACAACGATGACATTAATAGCCCCTGTGACACAGACCTGGGCTGCAGAAACAGCTATATTAGCTTTTTTCTCTCATTGCCCATCTGGCTAGACTTGGTCTAACACAGAGGAGGGAAACTCCTATACCCCTTATTTTATAAGCAATAAACCAGCCTGAGCAGTAAGGAGGCACATGGCCATCTTTCCTATGATCTGAGTAGAGGATCAAGGCTCTCAGCCTTTGAACAAAGGGCACAAGAGCAAGCCCAAGAGGCAATCCATCACTCTCCTTACTATTACTGACTCAGCACTATGCAAATTAACACCAAAAATCTGCACAGCATTTATTGCTGGAGAAACGGTGACACCTAGTCTTTCCTTTCCCCTTCAGTATTCCCCAGTAAAGAAAAAATACCAACAGCAGACTCACTAGCAACACCTTTTTGGAAGCAGTCACTTGTCCTGAAGGACAGGGGGCCCAAGTGCCTCGTGAACTGAGATGCTCAGAGTGGGAGGAAGCTTGGCTCCATATTAAAGGTTTCTATACTCCACTCTTTCCTAAACTGCACCATAGAAAAAAGTGATGACTTGAACTTAATGAACGTTCTCAGTCCGTATCTCAGCAAAGCAACACAAAGACACGACATCACAGTGGAACAATCATACATTTTCTTACCATGTCCTGGTATTTACAATGTTCTAGGTGTACAGAACTGAGTCCACATGCACCTTTGCATTTATATGTAGTTCTACCAGATACGTCTAATAACCTATTTATAGCTTCAAGGAGACAATAGGTAGAGTTTTCACAAACAGCAGCACCACACTTTTCTCAGCCTCCTAGGCCTCTTACCACTGTTGTTTTGCAATAGCACTAATAGTAAACCTTGTAATGTCACATATATCATCATGTATTATTCCAGACAGCACTAATTTGGGGATATACATAAATAAACTTCACATGTCAGTTACTGGAAAATGAAGGAATTACATCTTTCCAAAAGGAAAAAGAATTCCCCTCTCAAATCAAGCAGAACCTTGACTCAGCACTTCATGACCTTTGTATTTAAAAATCATTTATTAGCTACTGGATTACAAATTAAGTTGAAACAAGTGCTAAGCTTGCCTAAGGACTTATTTCTTTCAGGCTGCTTAAAAAAAAAATCTAGGGGGGAGCTACATGAAATCACTATGGTCCAATTAACAAGGATCTCACTCTTCAAGCTTGCAAACAAGAGATTACATTAACACCTGCTACAAAAGCAAACATTTTTAGATATCTTCATCTTAACCTGCTTGACATTGACTTCAAACTCCTGCCTGGCTCTTGGATGAAAATTATTGTGACTGACATGTATGTTTTTCATTTGGGGGTAGGGGTGCAAAGACTGTATAAGTCTGTATTTCTCTCTCTCTGGTATTTACGCATAATTCACTTCAAAGATAATAAGAGTTACATACATGCATTGACGGGAGAATAGTTTCCTAAACGTAAAATTGTTGAAGGAAAACCATTATGCTTATGGGAGATAAATGCTGCACGTGAACATACGAGACACACAGAGTGTGCTGTAGGGTCCTCGAAGGATCTCATCCAACATATGCCTACAGTGGCATGTGTAAGTAACTCCTTTGTGGTCTATGCATCAAAATAAACTGACCTCTTGGGCCAACACATATATTTATAACATCTGTACAGGCAGGAAAAACATTTCTTTGCGTTCATCAGAAAAGCAATCATACAGCTGTAGCAGAAATACAACCCATCAGATTACAATAACACTTCACTACAAACTCCTGTGACAGGACTGCAGTAGAAGGCAGCAAGCACCGATTTTTAAAACACTTATATGTCTGAAAAGTTGAACTTTCTGAAGTCCAGAATTGTTGAAAAAAGAAGGGAAAAAACCACTGAAATAACTCTGTAAGTGTTTTGTTTTGACAGTGTTCTTCAGGAATTCACCACACTTAGCTGGGAAAATGCTAGCAGTTAAATCTATTCAATGTCATGACATACAAAATTGAAACATAATTGCTCCTAAGTGGTTGACAACTGGCAAGTACTTTTTACATGGATAGAGAGAAATTTATGCTATCAAATGGAAGATACTGTCAAAAGTTTGATTTTAATATAAATGAAAATGCTACATGAGGACTCAAAAGGATAAGGAAAAAAGCTCAGCAGTAACACTTTTATAACCACATATTTAAAAAGCTTTGAAGTGAAGAATCATTACATCAAAACCATTTTCCTTGAAAGATAAAAAAAATAAATTACAGCATGAATATTAACAAGTTATTAGAATAGTGAATTTCAAAGAGTAGCAAAAACAAGCAGCCGATGAGTGGCCTAGTTTAAAGAATGTCTTACCAATCATATGGTTAGCGACATGGATTTGTATCTCTCTCTCATTCTCAAAGGTCATCTGGCACTTGATGCATTGATAGGTCTTTTTCTGTTTAATAACCAAAAAGAGATTAGAGAAAACTGCACTGTAGCATAAGGCAAGTGTGATCATGAATATAGCATGTTACGTGTTTCAACTTTCCTCCACCGAGGCCTTTTCTGTTCATATATCCCCAACAAGACACCAAGTTGGGCTGGGCTTTTCTGGGACTATAAATGCAATCTCTAATTAACAGCCTGCTTTAGGAGAATTTTTAATTTCAACTCAAAAAATTTCAAATGATAGTACTTGAAAATCTGATTGAGTACTTGAGCCATAAGCAGATTGCTTGTGCCATTTAACCCATTGCGGTAAAAATTCCCGCAGAGTGAAATAAAAGATATTGAAAGGTAACTCTGTTTTCAGAAAAAGATCAACTTTCTCAAAAAATTCCATATTTAGTTAAACTCAAAATAGAGCAGGTAAAACACCTTTAGTTACTTGGGGAACTGAAGGACAAAAGGGAAAAATATATTTTGTAATGGTCTCCCATCAGAAATCTCAGAAAAACTGCTTTACCACAAAGAATTGTTTCCTAGCAGATTCTGTTGTATATTTTTTTCCATCTCAAAGTCATACCAGGGAGGCTTAGCTGCAGAAGTCAGGAGATAGTGTGAAGAGGCAATTACATGAACCGTTTATTCAAACAGGGAAAATAAGAGTTTCCACTCAGGTTGACAGTGGTGCATGTACTTGTGCAACATGACAGGAAAAAATCCAAGAAATCATTTGTAGAAATTAAAATACATGTTGACAATTTAGACATCCAAGTTAGGAAAAAATATAACACAGATGTTAAGCTTTTGTACACTTGCAAAACTTATTTCCCAAAGCAGGAGTACAGTGCTTTTGTTTAATGTCCATGCTCATTCACTGCATAGAAATATGCTATCTAAATAGTTAACTTTTGACATGCAATTTAGAAAAACTGGGCCTTTTGTGCCTACTTCTTCCTAGATAATAACTCCTATTGCAACACTTGACACCAGGCATGAGCATGTAGTCTCTAGACTCTAGGCTAGAGTGGACAGCAGCAGAATGTATGTGAAATTTCTGCGCACTGGCCACCTCAGCCCAGGAATGGATGAGAAGCCCAAGCCATTAGCACTGAGAAACGCAATTCAGTAAACAACACCCTCTTAAGTTTTTTGAAGAAAAATATTTTGTGGGTATTTTTGGTGCACATTGTTTTTTCTTCCAGCCTCCACCCTACAACTAGGCATAGCATCCCATTTTTAGGACAGCAGTAATAAGTCAGAAGTTTTGAGTTAAACAGAGGAGTTGCTACCACCCCTTCTGTGCATGGGATCCAATTTCCTTGAGCACCTGCTGAGGAAAGAACAAATTAGGTGCTGCCAAGAGCTTCTTAACTACTTCCCATGTCATCAATGGCAACAAGTTAGCCTGCTGGAGGTTAATGAACATGCTGTAATACTGTAATAACAAGTGCACCAGTCTATGGATGTTATACGTATTCCATGAATTCTGTACGCAGTATGTGTTTCCACATAGGCAGGGCTTTCTAGGATAAAATAACAATGGGTGATTAACATGATAATAGGAAGAAGGCTATACTCCATTGGCCAAAACCTGACACAGCCAACCATATAAAAGGAAATAGTTTGGATTGGTTAGTTATCCCTAGGCAGCTCAAGAAAGTATCCTCCTGGAGTCCATTTGGAAATCAAGGCCGTTAATGGAAAAGCAGCTGGATTTCTGCAGCACTCTTTCTTGGGAATCTATTCCAGCAGACAAGCACAGCACACATACGTACACATGTCCTCTCAAACACACTGGCATACACACACTGACGGCTCCTAACTTTAAAAACAAAACAAACCAAACCAAACCACAAAAAAAAACCTGGAAGAGAAAAATGGGATTGGGCAGTGAATGATTCATGTGGTCACATTTAAAACTTGAAACCTTCGTCGTCTTTAAAACTTCAAAGCTAAGTTCTGTGCCTTGTTCAACACTTACCTCTGTTATGAGGGTTCCCTAAGTAACTAGCTAAAAAGGACAATATTTCAGCTCAACTCTGTTCAAACCTTTAAAGTTATATTAAACACAGTCAAATGATTCATTTTTTTAATTGATTTCTGTGCTTCTGAAATCTACTTACTAACAGATCTGGAGACAGGATGTCTCTGTTTATCCACAGGCCCAGTGCGAAGTCCTCCACACCATTTCACAAAATTATAGAACACTCCGCTTGGCGTGACCACCCCTCAGAGAAGATGGCAGATCTCAGACTTCCTCTGAGTACTATCTTTGGTGTCAGCTGAGACACATGCAAACGAGCAACTTAACTGAGGCGATGGCTCTTGTGATAGGGTACCCCACTTGATACAGAGTTAGGTTAATAAATGGCCTCTTATGGGCGACAAAATAACTAGCTAGATTAGCACCCAAATATATATGCAAGAGATGGAAGAGCTGATTTTTTGGCTCATTACTAATTCTCTTTAAAAGAATGTCACAAAACCAGACTTCCATTCTCAGTAAATGGGGACCACTAGTTTTAATACAAGGTTGTGTTATTTGTAGTACCAAATATGATCTACTACCATTTTTGTGGGTAACATTGCTTCAAACATTATTAATGGGCTAGTTATCTCTTTTTAAAGTTTTGTCTTCACAAGTGGTGACAACAAAGGTGTCCAGACTCTGAGGAGCGAAAAGAGTCTAGGTGACGGCATCTAGGTAACATAAGAGAACAGATGAGCAGGCCTTCAGCTGAGAGCTCAATCCCCATTAAGTCAAGATATTTAATTCTAATCTTGGCACAAAATACTAGTAATAACAACAGAGGGTTCTGGTTTCTTTTCTGAAGTAACTATTGTTCCCATGGGTTTTCCAGACTGTCCTCCTTTAAATCTGGAAATGGTTTCCTGTTCTACAAAGAAAATATTCCTCCATTCAAGTGGATTTACGAGGGAAGAAAAGGGGTGCGGGGGAGAACAAAGAAAAGGAATTGAGTCCAAGAAAGTGTGCAGGAGAAAAGGAACTGAGTAAAGGAGCACAATGGGGTTCATTCTTCCAATTTTCTATGCCACCTCCTTTACTTCTTCAGTCCAAATAACCTAGGTGGGCTAAAACCAGTAACCATTCAAGATGGAAATTTAATTGAAGTCTACGCATTTGCCATTGTCAATTTTAACAAGCATTTGTTCATGATAACTATGGTACAAAATAAGGATAAATCCATGTAAGAGAAAGAGCAGCTTGAAATGTGACTTTCCAGTATTACAAGGGGCAATGAGAAATCTCAATACTAGACAACTAATCATGTTTCTCAAGACATGCACACTCCTCTAGAAGACACGTTAAAAGGAATTAATAAAATTTATTCAAAACTGAACCTCCTACGCACAGAAATATGTTCAGAAAAACATGAAAGCATTACCTCTGATGCGATCATAACAGAATGAAAAAAAGGTCTTGAGCTATACATGTGCCAGATACTAGAATAGTACCTCCACTTGTGATGCTCACCTAAAATAAATCTTTTAGTCCTATCCAAACAGAATAGCTCATGTAAAACTGTAAGAATCAAACACAAATTGATATTAGAGCAATCTTTTACTCCTAAGGTGTATTTTATTTATTTCTCTTAGTGATGTTCCTTAGGGAAGACCATTGACTTGATTTAAAATCTCCTAATAACAAATCCTCCAATGCAGATGTTGCCACGTACACAATGCAAAACCTTTGTCCATCTGACAATTTATCTTTGTTGATCATCATGACTGAATCCTAGTTAGACATCCTAGAACCAAAGGTGATGAATTCACAGATATTTCTTCCTGGTTGTTTGCCACACTAAAATGTAAGTGAGGAAGACAGAATATAGCAGCATTTTCAAGGGTTATGTGCTTTCTTACATTCTTATGGATAAAAAAACCCCAAACTCCTAAACTGCCAAGCAATTCTGAGTGCTTTTTGATCCTCATCTAGCTGTCTCCAAATGATTTTCAGAACAAAACCTCCAAAAATTCAAAAGTAAAAAACCCCAACTAAATATAAAAAAAATTAATACTCCCTTTGTGGGGCTATGTCCATGTGCATATATACACAAACTTAAATACATACAGTAAAAAGGAGTTGTTCTTTTTCTCCTGCTCTTTTTTATTCCCAAATATTTTCATTTTTTATTCATCAAGAGCTAATATTTAATTTCTGCTTTTCTTTCACTTTGGGGTTAAATCTTCATTTAGGTTTTTTTTTCTGAAATTTAGGCTTCCACGCTCATTTCTTCAATTCAAGAAGTGTAACTCCTGGTGGAACAATTTCCGACATTGAAAGAAGTTACAGATTTTGTATGTCATTGTCATCTTTCCATTTCTGTGAATTTCATTCTGATTGTTCTTATTTACTCTGAAATATATACCCACTACTTAAAATTTAATCTCCCTATATTGTCCTGATCTTCAACTGCTTTTCTGTTTAAAAAAGAAAAATCAGTAAGTTGTTTAAAAAAGAAATGTAGAAGTGCTCAAGAATTGGAAAGAAGCAGCTCTTCTCTGGACATCTACAGATTACTCTATATGTATTGTGCACTTAAGATTGCTCCAGCAAAATGGTCTTTTACCTGTGCACAGAATGTTAACAAGACGACAAGAGAGATCATGTTCAACTTGCTTAGCTTTGCTATGAAGCCAATGAAGTTAAGTAAACGGTATTCTTGAAATACAGGGATTTATCATCACTTAAAAGACAGCGTAATTCTTTGAAAACCCCTGTGCTAGGCAGACACAAAGGGCACTTATTGCCTTGAGAAACCTGAGTGAAACACCAATAGTTTCCACGTGAACTGATATCAGAATTCTGGTCTTGTACCTATAATGAAGGGTAAGATAATGAATTATTCCTAATAACAATAAACCTATTCCTGGGATGCATACCGTAAAGGTCTCCAATATTAGCATATGTGCAGGCCATAGACACCTGTTGAAGCTACCATTTGCCATCATCACAAATACTGATTTTTCATTATCTTCTACAAAGGAACTAAGACCTTTCCTCGTGGGATGAAATTCAAAGCATTTACCTTATTGAAGAACTCAAAACTCTCCCCTGAGAGAATAAGTACTAGAAGCTGTCACTGAAAAGAAAGAGTTAAAGCAAGAAATAAGAGCAGAAAATGGCAGCATATTCTGCTTCTGATAGTCTATAGGAAAGAAAAGGTAATACTGTAGGCTATAGGCACAGCCATATGAAGTAAGAATTAGCTATCTAAGAGAACAGAGGTGTTTTAAAGAATTTAGAAGGAAATAAAGGCCTGAGGAGGAGGAAGGAGAATGACCTAGGCAGAGCCCCAGCCGAACTCTCAAAAGGTTATGACACTGAAGGAGGGATATTTCCATTCCTCGTTCTTCTGCAGAATTAGGGGGGGGGGGGGGTGTCTGGAGACTTAGTCACACGTTCACCGCACCCAGAGGGAAAAATATCCAGTTGTTTTACTAAAAATGAAAAAAAAAAAAAAAATTAAAATTTCTGCGGGATTCGCTCATAAGCCTGGAACGGGGGCGTTGAGGCCAGCAGGTGCCAGGGCAGGGAGTGCTGTGCTCTGAGCTGCCTGCGTACAGCCCAGCTCCGCCAGACGCTGCTGCCCCGCATGCCCTGGTGCTAAGCCGGAGCTAACAAGTCCCGCTGGGGACACAGCCTGCACCAGGTCTATTGCAGTCATCTCAGTCTGCGTCCTCGGGACATACTTAGGGTCTCCTCTTACTTATTGAGCCTCTGGTGTTCTAGTTGAATGGTATGTCCAGGTTCTTTTAATGCAGTAAGATGTGTTTGTGGGTGCTTTAATTAGCAGATTGACATAAACAGGCATCTATGGCTGGAATTATTCATTAGGAGTTGGGTGCCTAATTTCCTTAGATACTTTTGAAAATCTCACCCCATCATGTTTAATTAAAAATGTCAGATGATATCAATACTCAGATGTGTCTGCTGTTGGTCTCCCGAGAAGATTTCCAAAATCTACTTCTCATTCCATCTGTTCCTGACAGAGGAAGGACTGACTTGGCCCATTCTTGAACCGAAACGTCAACAAATAATTTTAAAAGACTATAAACCGCAAATGATATTAATCTCCTGAGTAGGCTTCTGAAACCTTACTTGGATCTGCACATTCCCAAGTATCTTGTAAACTAAGAAATGGGAAAGCAGGCTATCTGCAAACATGAAAGGAGAGTACACTTACACGTAACCTGCATTAGACAACAATTTCCAGACTTGCTAAGAAAACTGCTTGCCTTACAGGAGGGCCATGAAGCAGATCCTTTTAAAATCACTTTTGAAATCATACACACACAGAGACACAGGCACACACATATGCACACAGACATCCAAGTAGCCTCACAACATTCATCCTGACAGACATCCATAAGGACAAGCTCTTTAGCACAGAAATTGGTTTTAGGTGAGAATTGGCGGGGTAGGGCGGAATTCACGAAATTTTTCCTCTTAAGTACCTTTATCCTCCTGCTCATGTTTAGTTCCCTGGTAGGAAATAATCTCATTCCTCAAGTATGACAGATCAGATTTTTTTGTTGTTGTTTTGGGTACTTAGCATTTCCTTTTTTCATGGAAATGCCCCAGCTTTTCCAGATCTGCCAGTTCAGTAGCACCAGAATTCATGGACAGACTCAATCCCCATCATGGTTCAAGTGCCTCAGCTCTCTATTTGTAAATCTAGGGCAGTTTTATGATAAAAAATTTGATGCGCTGCCACTAGGAATCAAGAAGCCTGCAAGCCTGAGCAACATCTAATTATTCTATGTGCATTACTCTGCCTTTCCTCCTGCTTTGTTGGGTTTTTTAGTACAACAAATAATTTTACAAAGTGACAGTTTAAAAAAAAATAATCAAATCAGTTCTCAGTCACATTGAAGGTCTACATTTTATCGCTCAGACATTTTGAAGTTCAGCTGTACTTACTCTGGGAACGGGGGACGTCTGGGTACCTTTCCTTTGGCCACTAGTCTCAGGTGTCAGGTCTCGGTGGTCTACCTGAATGTGGCTCTCTAGGTCTTCGGCGCTTTCAAATTTGACACTACACTCTGGACACCTCAGACTGCCACATGGTCTTTCGTTCACCTCCTGTGGAGTCAAGCCCGAAGACTGTCCATTGGTGCTCCTGGTCATGCATCCAGCACACAGGCCATAGGGAAGGCCATTCACATCCAACTTTACCAAGTCCTGCTTATTCCGGAACTCCTTCAAGCACAACGCACACTTGTAGAGTTTTTGCAAGGCCTGGCCGTTGGGTGATGAGGTTGCAGAGTTCCCTGCCAATTTCTGCATATGGAACGTCCCATGAATTTTCAGCTCAAGGGTAGAGGTGACCGTCTGCATGCAGACAACACAGCGAAACCCGGTGAGGGAGTTTCTGAGATCTGGATGCATCTGGCAGTGCTCAATAAATTCCTCCTCACTCTGCAGCGGCATTTTGCAGATCCGACATGTCCCTGTATCCAAACTCTTGCTGTGAGTGACTTTGTGCTCCGTCAGGGTCAGGAGTGATGGGAAGCGTTCACCACAGATGGGGCACATGTAGTGCTTAGCTGGGCCTCGATGGGTCTGCATGTGCTCTCTCAGGCCATTTTCTGAGAAAAAGGTCCTTGAGCAGATATTACACTTGTGGCTACCTTTGATGAATTCTGCTTTCTTCCTAGAACAGTCATCCTCCCCGGGCCTGATGTTATGATCTCTCAAACGATGGTTCTGCAAGAGGACCTCCATAGTGTAGGCAGCCCCACAAATGTCACAGCCATACATGGGCTCAGAAGCATCTACATCATCCTCACTGGCTTCATGACTGTTGGAAGTATCTGGATTCTTCATTAACATGTTCTGGATATCTGCCCCTTCTGTCTTCTTGTTTGTTGGGGTCATGCCATTAGCTGTACCATTCTCAGCGCTAGCATCAAAAACACAATGTTTTTCCCGCAAGTGCTTTTCAAGCAAGATGATGGCATGAAAAGCTTTGCTACAGAACTTGCAGTTGTATTTTTTGCTGTGGGTTGTGATGTGGCACTGCAGTTCTACCTCTGTGCTAAAGGTCTCACCACAGAAGATGCATTTGTGAGACTTTGACGGATTCCCCAAGTGACTGTGCTTCACATGGATCTGGAGATCCACCTCCTTCCTAAAATCCCAGTTACAGGCTGTGCAACGATACATCTTCTTTTCATTGCTATGCTTGACTGCCAGATGCACTTGGATAGATACCTTGGAATCAAAAACTTCTTGGCAAAGGGTGCAGTGATACAACACAAAAGTATGCATGTCCAACAAATGCTTCTGCAAATCATCCACTGAAGAAAACTGTTTGTCGCAGCTCTCACATACATAATGAGTTGAAGTTGTCATGTAATGTACGGTGAGATGTTGCAGAAGAGACTCCTGGGAATCAAAGTCTTCTTTACACTGAGGGCAAGACTGTTTCCTCAACAGCAACTCCAAATGCAACTTTAAATGGGTTTGAAAACTTTCAAAATTTGAGAACTTTAGATCACACTGATTACATGGGTATTCACCATTAGACACTGAGTTTACGCTAGCAGAAAGCCGTTGCCTTTTAGGGGAAGAGACTTCAACATCAGAAGAAACTGGACTCTGCTCTGCTTTTGACTTCTTATTGTGTGCCAGAGGAATGTTCTTGTGGTTTTCTTTAATATGCTTTGTAAGCTTCAGGATGGAGCCAAAAATGGGGGAGTTTGTGCAATAAGGGCATGAATAAACTTCCATAAAAGACTGTGTTGGCTGAATGACAGGGGAGTCCAATTTTGAATTTCCTACATTGCAGTGAGTCTGCTGAATATGCTCAGTCAAGGTTGCTTCTGTCAGAAAGCCCATAGAGCACTGGTTACAGAAGAAAGCGTTGTTGCCATCTTGAGGGGTAGCATTTGGGCCACAGTGAGTAATACGGATGTGTTCTTGTAAGCTATTGATATCTGCAAACATCTCCGGGCAGTAGTTGCAGTGAAAGGCAGAAATGTTGCTAAACTGCATCATGGGATAGGCATGGTTTTTGTGCACTTTTCTCACATGTTCATTCAAGTTGTACAGTGTAGGCATGGAATCAAGGCAGATCTGGCACGTGTGGCTTTGCTGAGGTTTGTCTGCATGAATGGTCTTCAGGTGGATCTCCAGAACAGCAAGGCTGTTGAAGTCACGCTTCGAGCAGTATGGGCAGCTGTAAGTAACTTTAGACCAGTTCTGGCCTTCCTCTCTGTCCACAGACCTGATTTTCTTTTGTCCTCTCAAAGGCTTTAAGGTCGAATCTGGGGTGGAACCTCTTTCCACCGATGCACTGGAGTCGGGTGTTGCACTGCTCATGGACGCCACACTCCCCAAGACTGGGTCAGGGCTGATGCTGTGATTGCTGGAGTCAGGTTGTCTGTGGCTGTCCAAGTGGCAATAGACTTCCTCCACTGAAGAAAACTGCTCCGGGCACATAGGGCACTTGTGTTTTTTGTTGGCATGGGCTTGATGAATGTGTGAGAGCAGCGAGTTTTCGTCTGCAAATACTTCAGGGCAATGAATACACTGCAAATCTGCCTTCTCGGAAAGCTGTGGGTGGCGTGTCATTACGTGCTTCTCCAAATCTTCAGTCTGACTGAATGTCTCTTCACAGTAATCACACATAAAATCATCCTTCTTCACCTCTTTCTCAGTCTTTGCCATATGTTCCTTGTTCTTTTTATGAGCTTGCATGTGACTCTGCAATGAGCTGGTAGATGAAAACCCACGTTTACACACAGTACACTTGAACGGTTTGCTGGAGCTGTGGGTTTTCAGGTGAATTTTGAGGTGGTCGCTGCGAGAGAATGCAGCCTCGCATTCATGGCAATGGTACTTTTTATCCCCTGTGTGAAGCTTTATGTGGCGATCCCTACTTCTCTTGTGCTTAAAAAGCCGGCTACAGTAGGTGCATTTGAAAGGTAGTTTGTCACTGTGGATCTGCTCGTGCCTTTTAAGGTAGCTCAGGCGAATGAAGGACTTATCACAAAACTGACAGGGATACGGCAGGCCAGTCCCCCCTTCCTCCTCCCCGATGCCAAGATCACACCCATCTCCTATCATCTGAGTGGGTGATGCAACATCTTTGCTGGAGGGAGATGAAGCCACCCAGGAGAGTTGTGGGTCGTCATCACCATCTGTAATGGGAAAGCAGAAAGGAGATTAAAAACAATTCCCAGTGCATCTGTGAAATAAGGACAAAGCTCTCAACAACACTATGGGCTTCTGCTACTAGAGCATAAAAAAAAAAAATTAACTAAAAAAAAAATCTCTAGAATTTCAAAGGAGGTTTGAGAAAGAGAAATAAAAATATATTTGTACACATAATTCACAAATACGCCAACACAGAGTATTAATATAAAGCATTTTTTTTTATCAGGTTTAACACCTGCTCACTGTACTGTAAAGCAATAAACAATGAATAAAGCAAGCAAAACACAATGTGCAATGAAGCAATACAAACATTTCGAAAAGCTACAGTGTTAAGTGATCACCTGTGATTTTGTGGGTCTTTTTAAATGCTACATCAAGATGATTTTAAGTAATACCTCCACTAAACAAAATCCTTCAGTTCTGTCTCAAAACTGTAACAGAATGAAAGGCTGCTCAAAAGCAGAGTCAAACATCTAGGTGAAATAAAAGCATCAGATTTGAGACAGCTCACGAAAATCAGAAAAGAGATCTGCACCATTACCACATTCATTTAAAGGAACCTTAAAAAAAACAAATTTTAAAAGCCCAGAAAATCACCATTGGAGATCTCAATCATCACAAAAGAATCAACTTCAGGATAAACCAACAAGGCCCGCCTCTGTTTTAATAACTATTTCCTTTGCTCAATATGAGGCTTTGGAAAATATTTTATAATTTGATATTACCATAAAGAAACACAGCACCAACTCCAGCAGCAAAACAGTCATTTTAGGAAAAATACATAAAATGTTGGCAGCTTTTATAAACAGAATTGTTAACAAGAAACAGAAGAGAGTGAGTTCAAATATCCTAATTCCAATAAACACAGAGATGTTGAGTGAAGCAAAAATGCCACTAGTCCGATATAAAACTGAACCACGGAATGAAGCAAAAATAAAATTAATGTAAATGAGGGAAGGCGCTGACCACATATACATTTGGCGATTCAAAAAAGGAACCGGTTCTCCAGATACATTGTCCTTATAAAACATTTAATGTTCCTACTTCAGCTCTTACTAAAACAAACCAATAAAAAAATCCCCAACTGTGTGTGTAGGCTGCCACACGCGCACTCCTCGTGCCTGCCAACTACAGAGTCACCAGGCGGAGAAGAGCACATGTACGGCAGAGAAGCTCTCAAAGAAAGGCTCGGCTAATGAGGATATCACCACCGTAAGAGGCTGGCTCCTGTGGCACCGTTTCTTTGGCAAAGACCTTCCTTTTCATCCCAGTAAAAGAAGGAGTGGAGCTACCTTGGACAAACTAAACCAAACATATCAAACAACTTTTCCGGCACGACGGGGCTGCCTGTTTTCCAGGATGCGTGGGTCGGGTGCCTGCTCCCCACTCTCCTCGCCCCACACTCCCCAGGGAGCTCCCGCTCCCCCATTTAACTAAACCTCCGGCTCCAGAGCAATGCCAGACACCGAAAATGTGTTTCCTCCCACTCCCGAAATGCACCCCAGCTCTCAGCAAGCACCCGCACTTCTAAGATGCTGAAAGTCTTTGTGCTAAACTACCTCCTTCGAGCCTGGCCGATCCTGAACCTAAAACACAGGCAACAAGCCCTTGATTTTTACATAAACTTTCCTTAGGCTTCATTCCCCCAACCACAAACAGGTCTCTCTCCGCAGCTGCAAAAAAGCCTCATGTTCCCCAAATTTAAGCCACCTCCACTGCCTGCCCCACTGCCGGCACAGCTTTGCTCTGTCCCTAGGGAGCCCCCGTCCCCCCACCCACTCCGTCCCCCCAGCCCTGCTGCCAGCCGCATCCGGGGCTCCATCCCTACGGACCTGCGGCCAAGGGCCGTCGGAGGGAAGGAGGCAGCCGGCTGCCAGCGCCTGGATTAGGGGCCCTGGGGAGGTGCTGGTAGCTCAGGGCTGGCTAATTCCCTCCTCTCGCCAGCTGGGCTCCTCCAGGGGAAAGGAGACAAAGGGGAGCAAGAGGGGGATGCTGGGCCTGAACTAGGGCAGCACATGTTGCGTTTGCTACCACTACTGCTGTCTACCGGGGGGGGAAAAGGAAGAAAAACAACAACAGGAAAAATAACACACCACCACTGTGTTATTTACTGCTTGGGCTGACTGGCTGTAATTAAAATAATTTAAAATGTCCACTTTGCAGAAACTATTATAAAAATATATGAATTTTAAATATCTTCCCTTTTGCAGCCAGACTACTCACCCCTTGTGCTGGGGAGCAGCACACAGAGGAAGGACTGCGCCGGGGAGAACTCTGAGCACTTAAAACGGCTCCAGCAAATAAAGCTTCATTGTTCAGCTTTGAAACTGTAAATGCAATGGGCCAAATCCAGTGGTAACACAGGCTGGGCCAACTGCTTTAACTTCGTTACATCCATATGTGCTTATGCCAACCATTACACTGCCCCACCATGCAAATCGAACAAATCTTTTAGAAGGTCTCTTTTTCCTCTGAAACAAACCCATCTACCTCAAAATGCACTCTAACATTCAAATAGGGCCAGTTCCCCTCCAGCTGCTGCTCTTCAAACATATTGGGCTATTCAGAAAACAAAATCAAAGAAAGCTGGTATTACTTTGAGAGTGGTGCACAAAGATGTTGCTGTGCTAATATAATTTGGATTTAAAAAAATTAACATTTCTCAGATTGAAAAGCTGAGTTTGTAATAAAAATGGAAGCATTTATATAGACAGTTGAAAGCAAAGATTGTCTCCTTTTGTTAGTTTGATTTAGACATTTCACTGATTTTCATGTTTAACTTCTGGATCCTTTTTATTGCACCGTTTTCTCATACTTTTACAATTTAAAAAGAATTAGGAAGCTTTAAGCCCCAGAAACAACCTACCTTGACTTCCTTACAAACAAGATACTAAATTACTAAAGGCCTAAACTGAAGAAATTAGGGAAAACTCATTATCATTAATCTCTTTATGGAATGAAAAATAGCCCTGTTAATTTTAACTTGCCATATTAAATTGAAGAAAAGACCTATAATGAACTGAGAAGTAAATTCTAAGGTATTTTACCAGAGTAATATTTTAGTGGGAAGATATATCTTAGGTGTGGTGTGACATGTCTGGCAATGATGGTTAGAATAATAATTCTACATTAATGCAATCAAAGGAATGTAGCAGAATGAGAAAAATCACTTTCAAAAAGGAGATTAAAGTCATTAAAAATGGCTAATCCTGCAAAGTGGGACTGTTCTAAAATAGAGAATCACATGGCTGGTGCAAGGCTTTTGTCATTTGTGCATAAGAGAATCAAAACAAGTATTAAAAGGGTAAGAAAATTCAATAAAAAGTTTAATTAGGAAAAAAAGAGCTTTAAGGAAGCTTCAGAATGTCAGTAGTCCTCAGGATATATGTGCGGGTCATGAAGCTTAAAGGGCCAAACTTGATAATCAATCTCAAAGTGGTACAGTAATTTAGCAACTTAATGTTCAGCACGTTTAGGGGACTGCAAGCATTTATCATCATCACTGAGGAGCTAATTCCAGCCTCAATGCATTCAATAAATGTATTTTTCCTTCTAATAAGAGCAATTTGGCCAAACTGCAGTATAAATCATACTTCATTCTCTGTTTATCTTCCAGATACCATGAGCCAAGCTCAGAAATATACTTGTGAAGCTAAAACAATACAATGAAGCCTTAAAAAATGTGATCTCTCTTAGAAAGGAGACAAACAGCACATCACAAAATTCCAGGAGTAAGCAGCACTGTCATCTCAGCATACACTGATGACGTTGCTATATTTATTATTTCAAAGTTATTTTGCTAATAGAAATAAAATCAACCAGACAAAATTTCAGTGTCCCTGCAAACACCTTCCCCCATCTCCTTGTTCAAAGCTAGCTGGAAATATTACGCTCCTGCCAGATTTTGAGCCGAGCCACTTCTGAAGTGGCTGCAGGGGGACAGGCTTGCTCAGCTGCCCGGTCACCCACGCGGTCCCAGCCCTGGAGTCAGCATTCATGGGCAGGGGCTGCATAAACCCAAGCTACCCCCAGCCAGCTGCTTTTTCTCTTAAGAACAAAAGGTATGCACGGAGACCCCATTTGCTGGTCCAGACCTGAAGTTTGCCCTTGCCTAAACCCTGTACTCTCTCTCCCCTACACATGGAGGGTTCAGGTGGCTCTTCCACAGGGCCTCCATACGTCCCCCCCACCCCGCGGGCACATTGCAGTGTGGCCAGCATGGTATGGGAGGCCAGTTTATTCCAGCTGGTTTGGGTGCAAACAGCAGCACAGACTGAGCACCACAGGACTCAGAAGAGGCCGCACAACCTGCCCAGGCATCAACAAAATATCCAGGGTTTGGCCAAAGAGGCAGCTTCAAGACTCCCCTCCTGAGTCCAGAAAGCATCTCCAGACAGGACAATAAACCAAGGAGGTTAGATTTGGAAGGTGCTCTTATTCTGTCAGGTTTATTCCTCTAGCACAGAGCTAATACACAGAAGAAACAGAGAAATTAACAAAAAAAAACCCCAAAACAGTTGTTGAGGAAAGGATTGCTGTCTGATTTAAGCTCAGATTCCTGGTTCTCTCCGAGCCTCTCCATGACACACAAGTTAGAAATGGTCATAGTACTCAAATTGCTTTAGGCTATTGAGAGTTGAGTAGTCTAGTAGTAGTAGTCTCTAGCACCCAAAAAAGTAAGTTGCTTTTGAAAACAAGCCTGGCATCATAAGACACGCTTCTGAACTGTGTTTCAGTTCCTCATCTCCATAATAGAAAAAAGCCATCTGCTCCTCAAGGGCAAATTGTAGGGCTTACTTCTGTATAGCTGTGAAACCCCGAGACATCCTCAGATGGAAGGCCCGATAGAAATGCTATCAATTTCAATAATTATTATAATCACAGATGCCTAACTATGAGAATACAACACCGAAATTGAGGACTGAGAAATATTCAGTACCGGATACGGCAAATTTTGCATTGCTGCACTATGTATTAAAGCCAAGGATAGATCATTACAATGGATTATAGTAAGCACGTCACATAGCATACGTGGCTCATTTACACTGCAGTGCTGGTGTGAAATAATGCAAATCAAGTTTACATAGCTAATGTTTTAAGTTTCAGTATTTTCAGTGCACTGTGACAGCTTTTTACGTAAATTTTTTGTTGGAGCGCTTAGCCCCATTTTCCTGCACGTCCCGCACAGTTGTAACAAAGTAAATAACAAAAAATATCATTAATGTTCCAAACTCAATTTTCTATGCATATATTAGCTTCACTAAACATTATTGTTTGTTGTGCCACAGAAGGCAATAGTGGACTGCGAGCCACCAGCTCTTGTGGCAATGAAAGCCTTTTCATGCTGGTACTGCACCTCTCTCTGAATGGTACTGTAACTGCTGGGCTGTGACGGAACCCCAGCATTATCACACACTCAAACACATGTCACTGAACAATGGAAAAAAGATTTCTACAATTTATTTATAATTATCCCTACAAAAATATCATGCAACTGTCCCCCAGAACTGGTCAACCCACCCTTAGCCAAGGCACTAAGGAGGGGCCCTGGGAAGTTCAGGCTGCTCTGAAGACCTCTGTATGCAGCTTCAGACTTCAGCAACATTTGCTTCTTCACAAAACAGTCTTCACAGGTTTTTATTTTAAGGCACTATGCCATTTTTTAAAAATATATATATATATATAAATTTATACAAAATGTTCAAAGCAAACCTAAAATTGGATAAAAACCTAAGAGGTGCTAATATAAGTGGCACTGCATGCAGTGTTTTCATTATTATCTGTGACTTGAGAAAAATGCAGTTATACCTAATTATATGCTTATGTGGCAAGCATTTTTTTGGACTAAATTACCAACAGTTAGTGACTCTTTCCAACTTCTCAGCTTTGCACTGCAATTCATTTTTAAGTGAAGTTTTGAAAAAAGAAAGACAGACGTCTGGCTTAATGGAAAGTATATATAATCTAATTTTTCTTCTCATGCAGAGAGTAACTTGGTATTTAGAATACAAAATCAGCACAAGATGTAGTGCAGAATTTCCAACATTAAACTTGCTGGGATGTCTGCCGCAGATAAACTGTTACACATAGACAGTTTAAACCTCACTGTCTTTGTTTAAACCTTTCTCTAGTGATCAAAGATACATCCAGTTAGTCTTTTTTTATGCTGCAAGTTAAAAGTACACACAAAGATGGCTGTTGAAGCTTAGTTGATATACAGAAACTTGTAAAGCTGGAGTAACGCATGCCTGAGCCTTTGTCTCCCATTAGCAGAGATACCAAGACTCAGTAATGGCCATCAATAGGGTGATACATAATTCTATACAGATGATAAAATCAGAAAGTTATTTTAACATTTTTTTTCTTATGTCAAACAGTCTGTATTTTGCTGGTAACAAAAAATTAACATATTAAATAAGTTATTTCACACTTCAATAAATGGCATAATAAGGGGTGGAGGAGAAAGTTTTATGTTAGATCTTGGAATAAACTAAATGCTTTCAGAGTTGAATCACTGTTTTTCTTTACTCCCTTTGGAAAAGCAGCAGATACCATATTCTGCTGTGCATCATGGACTTGGGACTGAAAACAGCTGCACTCTAATTACATGTAAAGTGTACCAAAACATTCCTTTTATCACAGACTGTAAATCTGTTAGCATCTGTCTCTCCTTTGTTTCTTCCACAAGATACAAGCTTGTTTCTACATTTTTCTCACCTGTAGCGGTGATTAAAATTCATTATAAATGAAAGGAGTGAACACTAAAACAAGTTCCTCTGTGTACAGTTCTAAACTCAAATTAGAAACAGCTGTTTGCTAATTCATGCAGTGATGTTTTGTTGTGCTCTGTGAATCAATAATAACTCACCCTATTTCTACCAAAATGTTAGGATTATACATATATTTTGCTTAGTAGTTTGCTCTTCAGAAATGTTCAAACGCACATTCAGTCTTTTTTAAGCGGATTAGAAGATGATACCACCAAAATCATCAATGAATTAACCGAAAGATCTTAATAGCTTGCTGCTTATGCTTACCCTGCTACCAAGAGGGTCCTGTGCTGTTCTTGCCTGCTTTGATACCTACAGAGCATTTAGCAAGAAGGCACGTTGTAAGACAGATGTAAAAGAACAAAACTGTATAGGGGTCACATGCACACATCACGGACGCAACAGTCACTCTTAGAGAATACTATAAAATTAAGAGTTTTGGCTACGACATGTACAACTTTCAAATGTAAGGAATGACAAAACCCTTAGGAAAATAATCCTAGTAGAATAATTATTACTTATAATAATTAGTTACAAAATTAGTTATAATAAATGGTAATACTTATGCTAATTGTTAGTAATATTTCTTCATATTACGCTAGCCAGAGTACAAACTCCATATGACCCTATTGGCCTTACACTCACACAATTATATTCTGCACTTCTTGCTACTTGATGTAAACATTTATCATGATTTCAACACTTGATTATACAAAACAAAGAGACAACACACAGTGATTAAGAGCTTTGCCTGCTTCATTTTTTACCTAAACCTACAGACAGAAGTGAGGCGGTTACAATGTTTTGAACAGACTCCATGGCAGATTTGCAGAGCCTGCCCATGCTGCAGCAGGACCGCGGCCACCCCTGGCCCCTGCACAGCCCCTTTTGCAGAGCCAAAGATCCCGCCCAGAGCAGTGGAAGAGCATCAGCCTCCATAAAGGTCTCTGCAATACATGCAAGGAAAGTCCTTTTCTCATCTATACATAAAGATGTTTTCCCTTCCTCATGTGTTGTAACTATTAGCAGGGAGGGTGCTTCCCATACAGCACAGATCCAGGCATTGAGACTGAACCACTTGTGGAGATGGGACCAGCAGAAGAGCCTTTCTGGTGGGATGAAATGCGTGAGACAAATTTCCTAGATTTATTATTTCCTCCCTCCCATTTGATAAAGCGCTCTCAAATACAGCAGGCACCTGTTCTTGGGCTGTTTTGCTGAGTACCCTCAGGCACGGGTGGTCTGACAGACTCGGCTCAAGCTCTTTCCCTCAGTTCATACCCACAACTGAGCATCAGAAATACAGACTAGCTGCTGTTCAGAGAAAATTAATACAGAAGCTGAAATTAAAGAGAGACAGACTTCTCCATGAACTGACCAGATCGGTGTGATTTAATTTAATGCTTTACTGTGCTCATTTTCATGTTTCTGAATTGTACTTTCAAGTGAAGATTAAGTCATCAATTACAATCCATTTAGCTCATTCATAAAATCCATTTAAGGGTCATATCCTGCACGGTGAGGAGGGAGCCCTGGAAACCAGCACTGACAAGGACAGGCAGCACTTTCCCACAGGATATTCAGCTTGTGCAGAATTGAGTCAGAGTTCGTTTGATGGTGTGGGCAGCAGTCTGGGGGAGCACGTGCCTTTAAAACTGGGGCAGTGGCAAACTAGGACAAAGAGAGTTTTGCCAAGACCTCTCCAATAAGTTGCTGCTACTGCTAAGACAAATGCATGTCTGTTTCTGTGCTGGTTGACAATTCTAGAGTGGTGTTTCCATTTCTGCAGAGCTCTATTTCAACTTTTTGGCCACGTATAAACTGAGCCAAAAGAACCACTAAGAAGGGAGAAAACTGGGACCAGACACCACAAATGCTCTGTGTCTTCTGGTTGGGGTCACCAAAAGTTACTGGATCGCTAGGATGCCTTTCTATGATGAGATCTTCAACTGATGCTATGTGGTGACCTGACCTCTAGGAAAATGGCTTTGCAGTCCTTGCCTTTAACACATGGAAAGTACTTTCCCAAGAACAGACTTTTGCTCCTAAATGAGTATTTTCCATCAGTGCTCCATAGAAGAGATGTCAATCGCCATGTTCCAAACCTGAGAAAAACCTCATGTTTCAAACCTCAGCCCTGCACAGGACTTTACTGCCAAGCTTTCCGGCCTGAGGAATTTAAAGCTGGTCATATTATTAGAGCAAGTTGCAGGGCAAAATAAAACCAGCTTGTTAAGTTAGAAAGAGTAGGCTGTTCCAGACTCTCATTTTGATCTAGGTGGGAAAACTGTGACGCACTTACAAACTTAATGGGTTGATGTTCATGATGAATAGACCTAATGCTGAAAAACACATGTTGGCTGAAATCACTCGGCAATAAACAAACAATAAAAAACAACAACATCCAGATTTTATCCTGCGTTCAAAGAACAAGGGAAGAAAAATCAATGAATTACATGTGACAGACAGTATCAAGTAACCTGTTTTATAGCTACGCATATGCATTATTGGTCTGACTTCCAAATGTGTTGTGTATTCACATCAATCCTATTGAAATCAATAGGAACATCAGTTGCTCAACACTTCTGAAAACTCAAATGACGTAAATATGAAATATAGCCAGTTCTACATAGAGGTATTTTCAGAAAGGTGCATGTATTCCCTGTCCCTTTCATGAATTCAGAGTCAAGATTTCCTGCAAACACCGTGAATGGAAATGAAGCTGCACTTGCAAACACCCCAGTTTCCACAAGCCTGGGGAGCATAGCTCCTTGAGGCCTGGTTTTGGAGGGGTTCATGTGCCCCAGTGACCCCAGTGGGTAACCCTGGAGCTAATGAAGCCGCCAGCTCCCCTTGACCTAAGGCCTGGAGACAGGGTTTGCTCCAGCTAAGCAAATCATCTGTTCCCTGAGGAACAGTATGCATTATGGCAAAGTACAATTAGTTAAGATTCTGGGTTTGTTAGTGAACAATTTTTTAAAAATATTTAATTTAAAATTAAAAAAGAACACCCAAAAATGTAAAAGTACACTGCTGAGTTTGAAGCACATTCCTGAGTATCCTTTAGATAAACATTGGTCATGAATCTGCATCGTGTCTGTGACTGGCCTGAGGGGAACTGCATTAAACAGAGGTGGGAAGAAGTTCTCCACTTATCAATACCTGACAGAAATAACTAAAAGGTTTAAAAAGAAAACAAGTATAGATTTTGTGCTATGCAAGATGAAAGCCAAACTGCGTGGCTTGCCTAGGAGAGATGTGTATTCCACACTGTATGGTAATGCTACTTCCTTTTCACTAACAGTATCCATCATTTTAAATAAGAAACGGCTTTTAAAATAAGCAAGCAAACAAAAGTGTTTGCCACCTGGTAAGAATCTTTCTCGGTACATCAATGTTCTCCTACAACAAATGTGCCGCATGAGAGACCTTTCAAGTTTAACCAGCAGTGACCCAGCATCTGTGATCTGAGGACTTGCACTGCACAACACAACAAAACCATCCGCCGAAAGCTGCTCTCTTCTTCCAACACATCTTTGCCCTTTTGACTGAAGGGCCCAATGACAAATCGTGAGACTGCGCTCTCAGGTTTTCAAAAGAAGAGCTGCAGCGACAGCTAAGGTCCATTTTCCCAGGGCTCACACCCGTGCTGGTGCAGCCCAGGGAGGGATCCCATGCCCAACCTTGCCAAGCACCCATGCAGGCTGTGGGGGATGACCACAAGGGAGCCCACTCTGCAGCACTGCAGGGTGACAGCACACCAGACAGCCCTCTCCTGTAGGCACCAGGTGGTGAGATCAGCCCACACTGTGCCCCATCTCCTACACTGTGAGCCTGCAGAGAGACTTTTCGAGCCTCTCTAAATTCTTTAGGGGCTTCTCAGGATGTCAGCCAGCACCGACCATGCTCCGGAGAAAGCCTCCCATAGGGAGGATGCTCATCAGTGCAGGCAGGCAGGCAGGGGGAGCGCAGCTGGGGAGTCAGAGCGAATCCAACCAGGAGATGACAGCCCCTCCGGCCCCGCTGTGCTCCTGCCAAGAGAGAGGTGCAGAGCCCAGCAGAAACCTCCCCTCCAGCCACGGCTGAGCCTCCAGCCTCAGCTGCGGGTACCACACTCTGCCCACGTACTGGAACAGGACGGCACTTTCCTGCAAGTTCCCTAACAGCAAAGGTATCTTCCTCCTGAACTGTTAAATACAGTCTTAGGTGCTCTACTTTTACCAACATCGTAGGTTTCCTTCTGACCACTTGTGCGTGGTTGGTTTTTTCCCTCCCACAAATGTGAATTGTACGATTTATTCTAGTTAGTAACTGTCTCTGTGCCTTGGCCACAGATACATGAGAGTGAATTTATAATGAGGAAAGGTGCAGGGCACAATTATTTGTTTAAATGGGATTAAAATTAGTGTTGGAGTGTACATTGAATCATCTCTATTTATCCCTGAAGAGAAGGAGGGACAGCAAATGTCTTGGCACTTGCGCACTTGCAAACAAATACCTTTTTTTCCACCGTCTCTCCTAAACAGCACTCCTTCCATTTGAGAGCAGTCTCACACAGACATTGGCACTGATATCAGAGAATTAAATGAAATAAAGGGAAAAGCCATAGTCAATAGCTTTAACTCTACCCATATAACAAGGACTGGCTATACTTACAAAAAAGTATCTGGGAATGTTAATAGACTAAACAACTCAGTAAAAGGAATGAGGAGACAGTGGGGAGAGAGAGATCAAATTTACCCTAGAAAAATGCATCTTGATACTACAGGTACAGAAAGCATTCGGCTTTCTATAGAGGATTCCACTAAATTAAAGAGTGGGTGGAGGTGTGTGTTTGGTGTGAGGGCACATTTCCTGCAGTGGAAAAATGGTCAAAAAACCAAAATGGTAACAGCAAAACACAAAAGAAAGAAAGGAAAAAAAAATAAACCACCAACCCAAAAAACTCTCAGGGAAATCAGATGTCAGAAGTTTGATAGACAAATATGCACTTCCAAAGCCAAAGGTGTTCAAGAAACCATCTCCAGTCAATTAATGGCTGGAAACACATGCCCCCCCTCCCCAGCCCAGGTAAATTAATAATTTTTTTATTGTTCTTCTCCAGATGTGGAAAGGTTTTGTACCTGCACCTCGATCTCTGGTGTGGGGTGTCTCACATGCCCAGAAACCCCAGGTACAGCATGGCAGGGAGGAGTTATCAAAAACCCATGACTAAAATGCAACTGGCAGATATCTGAAAGAGGCTGCATCCCATCTCTACTGTCATAAAGAGGAAAAACAGCGACTTTAAGCTGCATAAGCTCACACACTGGCTGTCTAAAAGAAGCAATGTTGTGAATGAGCCAGTCATAACTGAGTGGGCAATTTAAATTTTGGGAGGAAATCAAAAACTATTGTTTTCATGAACAACACAAAGAGTTTTAAAGCTCAGACCAGCTTCACTTACAAAACCCCTACTATCCTGAAACACCCCTAAATACTGAAAAACCCTTGTCCCCTCCCCAGAATCCATTTGGTTTTGTCATGCCCCTTTCCCAGACCCACAGCCAAAGCTCCCTGCCCAGACAGAACCAAACTGGGCAACTCTGGTGTCTCCCATAGGACAGTGACAGAACAAGGTACCCCACATACAATTAACTTTTTTGGGGTTTTTTTTGCCAAGGCTTTTCTATTATTTATTTTAGTTCTAGCCAATCAGGCAAAATAACCTGTATGAAACAGGATCTTTAGCCCATCTCATCCTGGCAAAGAAAAACAAAAATGGAGAAATGAATGGTTTGAATGAAAATTCAGTAACTCCTCCCTCACGCCTTTAGCCAGAATTACTTGTGCAACTGAACTCCACTTCCTCCAGTTTATCACATGAAAATATGAGTATCAAGAGTTATGGAAGTACCAGCCTTGGCTCCCCATCAAGACTGAATTATCTGTCTGTATTTAAGATAGGAGTTCAACATCTTCTGTTGAAAAAATGGAAACTCCACCTCAGACATGGAGCATCTGAGTATAACATTAATCTTCTGAGTAATAAATATTAGGCTCACATACAGCAGTAACTGTACGATTTCAAATGATTCACTTCAGAGGTGGGGGTCCTGGATCCCTAGGAACTGATTGTTAAAGACACATCAGGCTTTTTTTTAAAATCAATTTTCCCATTATATAGGATTATCATACTCTGTATCTTTAGATTTCCTATGAACATAACCATAGTCCCAGACCTCCTGGCTACCTGACATCAGGAAAAGTTGCAACATCACATCTACCCTGAAGTCACTGTATACAGGCTTAAGAGTGACTCCATCTTAATTCAGTTTTTTGGCTGGAATTAAGATACTGGATTTGATCTGATTTTTTTCTTACGATGTTGCTTTGTATCAAAACACCCGTTTTCCAGTGGGTGGTGCCTAACAAAATACAAAGCAGAGGTCTGAGCACAAAGGAAAGAGGCATTATAAATGCACAGAAATACACCGTGTCAACACATACCAGCTGCCCAATATGTACAAAAGTACTAAAAAAAATAACTGAGTCATTATTTTAGAGTTTCACTATATTTTCAATTTAAAAACATTTTACTAGATATCTAATGTTGTTAGAGAAGTTTCCATTGCAAACACTGGAAAGCAGACACCTCCTAACCATCCCACACAAATTCCTGTAGCAATCTTTGTGCAAAGTGTTATCAGGTAACAATATTTACCATGTACAGTAATTATGAAAAACTCTGAGATTGTGTAATTATGTATTTTAATTACACGATCTGATTAGCTTTTTTAATCACTTCATAAAAAGAAAGGAAATTCACTGAGGTTGTCAGAAAGTTAATAAAAATAAGGTAATTCACTGCTAAGGCTCACCATGGTGCCTTTCTAACTACTTCCTTGCTACACCCCACTGTGCCTAGGTATTGGAGGTCAACTATAAGTATTAATTTCCTTACTTTTATTAACTTTGGTGACAACATTCATGCTCTTTTGGCATGGGTTTTTTTGTTTCGTTAGAAAACACTTTTCTTTTACCTGAATGATATTTTAAGAGATGCAGAATCTCAAAACCAAGAACCTGGTCCACCTGAAACCCACCAAGAGACCCAGCTTTGCCAGCTATGTCCCTGGCCCCTTTGAAGAGGCGTTAGGGGAAGCCGCTGCAGAGTGGTCACTGTCACACAACGCTGTGCGAGCTGCACCACCAGCCCGCAAAACCCACATGATTTAGCAATGTTGAACAATGTATCAACACAGTTGGCTGGTCACTCTAGGTCACATTAAATCAGGGCCACCGAGTTGCATGGGAAGCCAACACAGTGCTATAAGAAGTCAGGGGACATCAGCCCAAGTCTTGGATAGATGGAGGCAGGCAGCTGAGCCCAGGGCAGCCAGCAGAGACAAGGTGGGGGGAAGAAAATGGTGCCTGTCCCAACATGAGGGGCTGGGCTCTTACAGCCACAGTGGCCATGAGCCTGGCCTACGGGAGGGAAGGACTCGGCAGCAGCAAGAGGCACAATTTCTGCAGGAGCCAGGACAGCCAGCTGCCTGCCCTGGGCAGCAGAAATCACCCAGGGATCCAACTATGAAACAAAAGCAGCTCCACAAAACTGTCCCCCTGGCTGTTCAGAGTGCAAACCAGGGGCTGACACATGCACGGGTGTGTGGAGAGGGTTGGGGGGTTAAGGAGAGGGCTGGGGGTGTAAGGAAGCGGGGGGGGGCGGGGGTCGCGGAGTGTAAGGAGAGGGGTGCAAGGAGTAAGACATCTTCTGCTCCTCAAGCAGGACACAGCTCAGTTGTTTCAGCTCTGGAAAACAATTTTTCTAACCGTTGGATGTGGTTCTGCTCTAAGGAAACATTTTGTTTATATCCAAACTGGGAGTTTATAATGTAATACTTGGCTATTGGATTCAGCAGCTCTGTTTTACTCATTTTTGGTTCACCCTCTCCCCCCGCCAGCCCTTCTTTATTTTCTTCCTTCTTTCTCTTTTTACCTTTCCACCCCCTCTCCCTTGATTCTCTAGGGAGAACAGATCGCTTTGGGAGGTTTAATGGACTGACAAGAAGAGAAATTTAATCGGGGTGTGCGTGCACGGGCCAGGCATATCAGAAGCAACCGCAGTGCAATCCATTTGGGCTGCCCCACCTGTGACCCTGGACGGGCCAGGCACCCCCCGCTCCATGGGGGCAAGATGGGGTGAGGTCCTTCACGCTCACGTGGGACCTTGGTGTTGCCTGCTTCAGGAGGAGAGGACTGCCAGATGCTGACAAGCCAAGAGCAGTTATTTCAGGAGACTTTTTTTAATATAGAAACAGCTGACACAAAATGCATCTCACTGGGGAGGGAAAACATGCTCCCAGAAGTAAAAGACCACTAAAAAGCCTCTTTTTTTCCAAGAGAAATCTAAAACAGTTTTGGGCCAGATACCACTTAGGTTTTTCATTTCCATTTTAGGAGAGTTGCACTGAGTCCTTCCAGTCTTGCCCCATCTGTGGAGAATATCGAGGAGGTGCTGCAGCCTGAAAGGGGCAGATGTGGGCAGATTAAGAGACAGTGCAAAGTGCTTTCAGAAAGTAGAAAAAACCTCAAAGAAAATCTGTCTCAGACAGAACGGCCACTCGTGGGGAAGCCGCGCTCGAGCCTCCCCCACTAGCAGCACCCTTTGCTGCAAAACATCTCCCCACACCATGCACCCAGCTCTGGGGCAACGGGGGCACGCATTTAACTGCTGCCCAGGAAAAGACATTAAAAAGGGGAGGGCACAAAATTATTTAAACAAGTTTTTGTAGAGGAAATAGAAAACACTGTGTGCAACAACATGATTCCTTTCCCTTTGTACACCGTTTGCTGTTACAGATCACATTTGCAAAGTATAGCTTTCAATGTAGTATAGCCAAAAGCAACCTAACAGCATAATTTTCTTGCTGGGTACTTTACTTCTGAATTCTTCTACGAACAATGAAGTAGAGATTTGGAAAAAAATAATAAAACAAAGAACCCCCTTCTTCCCATGTGCTTGTAAACCTGGGTAAACTTACAAGAGGCTGTCTTTTAAACAACCAACATGATTTACTCTTGCTTGTGGCGCAGACGCTGGCTACTGCCAGTAAATCTTAATGGCACACAGTGAGTGATACCTGACACTCTGCAAACTCACTACTACAAAGAACTTGCTCAGTTGAAGGTATTTGCAATGTTTTTCTTTCACCATTGCCTGTATTTTCACTTTTGCTCTTTTATATGGCATCTCTACTCAATGAAGCTACAAAATATCTGTGATGCTTACTTTAAAGCTTGCTTTTCTGTGCAACTGGATGGCATAAAAACGACCATGAAACTATGGCTTTTAAAATAAAGCTGACTGACTGACAGTGCAGATTGAGCGAGCTATAAAAGACAAATACTGGGGACAAATATCAGTTCTTTCAAAAAACAGAACGTATTTTCTATTATGAATCACCACCAACCTCTAGCCCAAGATAGCCAAAAAGAAAAATCTCTGTCCTTGCATGTACTCAGCCTTGCCATTTTGAACTGCACTGTGTTCCTTACTAATCATCTCCAAAGGATCCAAACACTTTCCAGGATCTTATTCTATGACAAGTTATTTTCTAACAGAAATCAGTAATTTCAAAAGTTACCATGCATTACTGTCTTCTCTCCTTCCTCTCCACTTAGGTTTTTCATCTTCTTTCTTTCTGCCATTTCTCCATCTCCCCCCAAAGCCAAATTATTAGACTGCAAATGGGGGGCAGGTCCAGACACCCAAGGGGAGAGCCAACATCTTCTCTCCTGGGGAATCTAACATAGTGAACTCAATGACTATCTGTGATGTTTGCTGGTACTAGGGAATATTATTTCCCTTGGGCACTTTCTGGATAGAGTCTACCACCTGGGTTAAGTCATTATTACAATCAAGCAGAAAAAAAAAGGGGAGGGAGAGAAAAGATGAAAAAACACTACAGCAAGCATCATTAAAGCTCATCAAAAGTGCATTAGAGAACACCTGATAATATACTCTGAACATTAATGATCCTTACGATATACCATATTAATGCAGATGCTATCTGAATTCATGGAAACAAAATTTTCCATTCACACATTTCCCTAAAATAGGTGTTGGAAAAAAATTTCCCTCAAAATTATTAGATGCCAGCATTTTTTTCTGTCTCTGGAAACAAATAAATAAAATAATGCCTCTGAACCTGTATGTGTTGCTGATCATGAACCTCAAACAAGTACTCTGACTTCAGAATGCCTATCAGCATTCACTGGCAATGTGTTACAGTTAAAATGGATGACGGTAAGCCAATATTAATAAAAAGATTGCAATTGTGTTTTCTTAAATTGGACTATTGTTGCTACTAAGATCAATTTTACTGGCAGCTTTAAACTCTCCGATGCTGGGCAGCAATTTCCCTTGCAATTCTTCCCCCTTCACGTTATGAGGGCAACGCATGAATGCCACAGAATTGATAGCACCACTCCTTTATAAGGTGCTAAGTGCCAGGTTATAGCAAGAACAGCTCAGTTGTCTGAAGAGCCTAATACTTCAACCAATAACTGAAATGGAGGTCAAAAAATTAATTCTAGGCACTGCTTAAGTCCTATGTTCCTCCTTTACGAAGACTGCAAATCATGTCAAGTTCTGCATAAGTAGGTTTTGTGGGGGTATTAAAGGGTGAATTACTGTCATCTAGGTGCTAGTGCTTAGTAAAGCAAGGACTATCAAACCCATTTTGCCAAAATCCAATGTGAACTGCTACTCTCAAAGAAAGAAGGTCACCCAACCAAGAACACTTCATAACAAAAGCAATGAAACAAAACAAAAAAACTCCAAAACACACATACATTCTTACAAAGGAGTGTTTTGGAAACACCACAGTCACCCCTAAAGACCATTCCCTTATTGCTATTTGAAAGCTGAAGTGAAATCTTTTTTCCTAAACAAGGAGCTGATAATGTTTGCAGCATCTCAGAATTACTTCTAGAAATACGGGAAGCAGGAATTATTTTTAGTGCAGCTGAGAGGCCAGGCATATTTCAGGCAATCTCCCAGAGCCTGCTTCTATACCATGTGGGACATAAACCCACAAACTATGAAAGAACCCAAATCAGTATTGTTTTCTCAAGTGACATCCATTATCCCTCATCTGAGAAAATTAACACGTGTATCCAGAAGCTCAATAAACTAAGCTCAGAGCTAAAAGTCTACGATTAACTCTTTCTGCGTCACAGTAAATGCTTTTAAGTCAGCAAACTGCTAATATATTCTATTGTATAGTCAGTGCTTCTGCTATTTAAAAACAGGGGCATCAAAATATATTTACGTTTAAGCATAGTTTCAAAATGTTAAGTACTCCAGGTAATCTAGAATTTCCAAATTCCAAACAACTACAGAGATATAAAAAGGGAGATACAGAAGGGCCATTAAATCAACACATGCTGGTTTGGGTAGTGTTAGGAAGAGTGTCACAAAATTAATAAAAACCAGCCTTTGTACAAAGTTTCTTATTTTTTGATATCTGAGTTAGCCACTGTATCTAGCAGTAAAATGCTATGAATGTTAAATATAGGCAACCTTTGTTGCTCTGCCAGCTTATTTCTACATCAGATGATCTTATTTGAAGATTTCTATTTCAGGCAAGTGTTCAGTACTTTTTTTTCATCTTCCTGATCTCCCAAAAGATAGGCTATTCAATGGATCAGTTATATAGTTGTCTTCTTTTTGCTCAGATTAATAAATTGGGCAGTCCATATATCTGAATGGTACTTATTCTGAAGAGTTAAGCACAAATACTTAGAGTGATTGATAAAGGTGTACCTCCTACCTAAGTACATAGAAAACTCCAGGCAGGTAGTAATTCCAGACTGAGTTTTACTACACTGCACACACGGCACTGCACTCTGACATGCTAAGATACACTACCAGGTATCCAGAAGAAAAGCAAGCACCCACCAAGTGCATTGTACTTGTTTCCAAATAGTGCTCTGGGATGGCTAACTTCGGAAAGCAGTGAAGAGCGAGCCATAGTTTGTGACATTAACATACAAACAGTCAGGAAACTTTCTGCAATCCGTCTGTTATTCCTCCCAGGATCTTGCATCTGGTGGCACATCCTTCTCCGGGACATTTTGCTCACTAGCTACCCAGCAAGAGTGCAGGAAACACAATGTCTGCAGAACAGTGAATTCCAAAGCAGGGATAATAATAATAATCTGATCATTACCCCAGTGCTTTAAAAATTGGACCCCCTGGCGAGAAGCCAAAATAAAACATCAAAGGGGGCCTCCACAAGCCAGGCTCAGAATCAACATTCGGGTGAGAGCCCATCACCTACTTACCCTGACAGCAGGCAAGAAAAGTTGGAGACATCTGCTCGGAGGTCAGGGGTCAGGCTGGTCAGGGCCCACGCAGCACAGCACTGGATGGAAATGTGTGTACCTGGTGGGTGTACGTGTCCAGGCTTTGGTAGCAGGGGGGCGCGGGGGGGGCTTCTGTGAGAAGAGGTCAGGGGCTGCCCTGTGTTGGACACAGCCGGCTCCACAACAGAGCCACCATTGACTGACCATGACTGGACTGACCACAACCCCCTCACTGCCCAGGCATCCTGTGGCATAAATTAAAATTAATTTAATTTTCCCCAAGTCTGTTTTGCCCATGACAGTAATTGCTAAGCAATCCCCCTGTTTTTATCTCAACTCGTGAGCTTTTTCATCTTACATTCTCTGCCTGTCCTGTTGAAGAGGGGGAGTGAGAGAGCAGCCTGGTGGGCAGCCAGACAAGATTAACTCACCACAGTGTAGCAGACTGCAAAAGCCTCCCCAAAATAAGAAAGACTAAGCAACACCTAAATCTGTACCTGTGTGTTTCTGGGCCTGAATTTATTACTTGCACCAGAGTACGTATTCCATTAAAACATTTCTGCTGGTAATGTGAAATGCAAAGACTCACAAACAGTATACTACTGAGCTCCCAAACTGGATGCTCTGGTTATCATCATGAAGGTCTCAAGGTCACTGCTGCCTCCACGCTAGTTAGGTATGCATGTTAACTTGGCTGTGTTGGGCTTCACCTATGCTGAGGGGTGACTGAGATGGGTGGGCTTTTTCATAGAAGGGAGCAGCGACTTATTGCACAAATAGCTTAGAAAGAAAAAGAGTACATCAGCAGATGTACCACGTGAAACGCTACTCTGACTAATTCAAAGGCAGACTTCTATGTGTGCTGAAGCATTGGGGGCCAAAAAGCAAGAAGGCTTCTAAGTTGCTGCAATTTTTAGAAATAAAAAATGCATCGTTGATGAAAGAGAAACCTCCATACTTTTTTCCCATAGAAAAACTTTGATTTCTCAGAAAAATCAATAAAAGTTCATTACTGAAAATGGCAACGTGAACATAAACACCCTTCAGGCATCTCTCAAGTATCTCTGCAAATCACACAGCAGTCCTAGGCACATACCACTGCTGTTACTTGCATCCTCTCCCATACAATAGACAAGCTTTCTGAAGTTGCAGTGGATGAAGGCACTGAAAACAGTGCCTTTGCTAAACATTGCTGTTCACACCAGGCTGTGGCCTGGCTGAGGATGTCACAGAGAAGCTGCTTTCAAAACCTGGTCACAGGGATTACTTCCGCAGTTGAGATAATGAGGCAAGCAGTATTTCTGGTGCCACAGAGCATCCAGTGATCTGAAGCATTTTTTATAGTCTGTTGAAGACCTGCTCCTCTGTAAAGCTGTGCCAGGATCCTCAACAGGAAAACATATATTCAAGACATTTTGAGAAGTCAAAGTGTTAGCGGTCCCATCACACAGACCCACACACTCACACGTGAGGCCTTGTCATGACCCTTTCTAATATATCAGTCTGTATTCTTGTACTAATCTCAGCCTAAAACCCTGTTGCAAGGTCTCCATGAAGCTGCTGAAGTTGATTAAAGACTATCCATGATTTTTCACATATCTCAGCACCCTTTGTCTGTGCTTCCTTTTTCACAAAAGATAAAGCGGCCTCTGTAAAATAAAGGACTAATTCAATTCGACTCTTCAAATCAAAGCAGAAGTCCAGACTTTTTGAACAAATAGTGTGCTTAGCCTTCCTAGTGTGACCAACAAACACCTAAGTGAGTTGAGCTCTTTCTTAGCCCACAGAGGGAAAAGATGAATGTTTTGACATGAAGCCTTTGTCAGACACTCTGCAAAACAGCCTTCAGAATGGTACTCGCAACTATTTTCCAACTTTCAGCAAGGGAGGGGTGGGGACAGGATCATTGACTCTACCATCTGACCAAGGCAACAAACACGCCTGATAGAAGTGGAACTTTTTTCCATCGAGGACCCACTTGCTTTTGAACTCTGAACAGAAGATACTTAGTTTGCAGAGACCCATGTACATTCTCCTACAAGGATGTGACAAAGCCTTGTGGATGTCTGGCATGATCAAACAGAAACATGGCAATAATATGTCAAGTCACAAATTATTACAGCTTGTTTTTAACGTGAGTATGTATAGGAGATCCCACATTCCACCCATCAATTTGGTTCAACTGGGGAACACTTTTACCAACACATGGCCCCTTGAAAATGAAGAGTTTCTTTTGATTTTTTAAATCACAATTGCTTGTTATTCTTAATTACTTGTTACTCCTGCTACAGTATGAAGCTTAACCTGGCTTCTGCTGGGATAATACAAATCATGAAGGTGGTTTCCTTTCTGATAATAGGGAAAACTTTGCTCGTAAGTAGGGAGGGGGGACCAGGGCCACCTTACAATCTGCACGAGCAGAATTAGCTCTTGGAAACAGAACAAATATGTACCCTTCTTGATATTGATATCTATCTTTGTCAATTTCTTCATGACTACACAGGATGTAAATAAACTATAGAGATGGGGTAGGACAGTATAGTGCAGCTATTTGATAAAGAAAAACTAACAGTATAGTGCAGCTATTTGATAAAGAAAAACTAAGAAACTATCTTTTCCCCTGGTCTTCTTAAAACAAGGTTTTGGAAAAAGATACAGTGAGTCTTACGGGCAGGAACAGGTGCTCAATGGCCCACAAAAAGGATATTGAACTTCTTTTGTGAATCCAAACCAAACATTTTCAAACATAGTAATTTCAGCAGACACATGAAATAAGGCCAATTGAAATTTTCTTAACGGTTGTTCTGTTAAGTCGGACATTTTGTTTATCATAATGCCGCATCTACGAGCTAATGAAAGCCATAACCCCGAAGGAAGCCATCCATTTCACATTAGCTATATCCTCCCCATCTCGTCCATGGGTTTTCTTACTATGAAACAGCAACATCAAGAGACAGCTCTGTACTTCCTCACAGTTGCACCCCACTAACACAAGGATTTACTGCTGCACTGAGGGAGCCATATGGAATCACAGTGCTCTTCTTTCCCGTCCCCTTTTCCTATTAAAGCTGAGACATTTAACGGGCAGTTCCCCTTAAGACGCACATGCATCTACGAACATCTGGCAACTCAAGAGCCAGTGGCTCTTGGTATGTTCTATAATTTCTCAGGTTTAACCTGTGATTCGGCTTGGATCCAGGCTGTCTGTGATTTCCAGAAGTAAGAGCTATGGCACTCACCTGGTAACATTTTCATCTGCGCAGACAAGCTGTCTGCAGTTGTAAACAGGAGTATAACTCTGCTCAAGCGTATTTCTAGGCATTAGAAAGCACAAGTCCAAAGAGGCAGCTCTGTACTCTCTGCTCATTAGAACATACCCCATCACTCCGTTGGGAATATTTATTATGATGGGCTATAATCCACTTAACATCTCCTGACAAAGTCTATCAGTCTTGAAGAACTTTGATTCCAGAGGTTCAATGGCAACAGGGAGGAAAATTCACAGAGAAAAAGCGACTTGCACAGAAATCCCCTTTTACGAACCTGTGCACCTCGTGTTAGCAGACACGATCATCACTTATTTGTACCGATCAGCTTTGATGATAATTGCAACCCACTTGACACTTCTGTTGAAAGGCAGTATTACCGACAAGAAATCTGATAAATATTCAACAAAATCTAAATGCAATAATTCTATTTATCTTGAAGTCACCATCTCTAAAACTGTTTCAAAATACTTGTGGGTTAAAGAGAGAGGGAGGGGGATGAGGAGACCCTGCTTCTTAAACCAAAATGATTGAATCACTGCATTAATGAACACAACTTTTTTATTTTTCAAGTTCAGTGAAAGAATGCCATCTATGCAAAATTTTGATCCCACATTACAAAATAATTACATGATAATTACATGAGCATTAAGATGTCTACCCCCCGAGTAAAGCCACTGCACCCAACCGCTAACTAAGGCAGGCCTGGAATGTTTCAGCTTATTAAGGAGAAATCCAGCATTGAGCAAAACCTCCAGCTGAAGCAGATTTCCACTCTTTTACTCCTCTGATTTCTAATTAATAATTAAAACATGTTCCTTTCTTTGGAAACCCAATTAGACTTGCGCATCAGCCCGAAAACAAACTTTTTTTAGTAGCTAAGCTACTTCTCATGGTTTAATGGGGCGGCAGGAGTGTTTTCTACACAGCTCCACTGACACAATTCATTTATTTCTTTCCATTCTACAATGGATATTGTAATCCATCCCCAACAATATAAACATTACATTTGCACAGCTAATTAGGATGTTGGCAGTGTGAATTAGTGACCCTCTGATTTCTTCCAGTCAGGGCTGCCCCTGCTGCCTGCACTACCTAGGATTCACAATTAGGCAATTATATTTCCGGCATCTTTTTTCCACTCTAACGCTACCTCTTTCCTCACATTCAGTATGACCGTATGCACCAAACGAAGAGTTGTGTTGTTTACTTTGGAGTGGAAAGCAGGGGAAGGAAGGGAGGGAGGGAGGGAAGCGAAGTGTGTCACATTCAATCCTTTTCCCTTTCAACCTCTGCTAATTCAACGTCAGAGAATGATAGAGGGTCCAGGAGACTGCAAATTATCTCCATAAATGTTTTGAAGAAGTGATTATGCAGAGTGGGTAGGAGATATATTCTGACCAGGAGTGAAGCAAAAGGAAAGAGGGCCAAAATAAATAAATCCTGTCCCTGGGTGCAGCAGGCTGGTACTGAACCTCTATGCAGGGCCACGGTCACCGAGATGTCCCCAGCCACAGGACGATGACAAATTGGAGAGAATTCAGAAGAGGGCAACAAAAGTGATTAATGGGCTGGATGGACTGATTTATGAGGAAAGGTTAAAAGGTCTAATTATATGTATCTTTGTTAAAGAACAGCTAAGGAGGGTGCAGGAACTGCTTACAAGGGGTTTCACGTACGGTAAACACCCTCACCACATTCCACCGAGCACATGGGGAAGGGCAGGAGGAGATCAGAGAACAAAATTTTACGCCAGGAAGACATCCGCAATAAACATTAGAAAAGAGCTGTTTTAGAAACCTCATCATTCGAGAGCTGTAATGGACAAAGCACTAAGAAAATACACTGCAGGGGATAATGTCTGTTTTAATGTTGATGCTTGTTTAACTCACTGACTAATGTACACGGTGGAAACATAGCATCTTTGTTAAGTATATATCTCCGAGTTCTCCTCTGCTGTGAGAAGATGTCCATTAAAATCACTTATTATTAAAGGCACTGTAAACATTTTGGGCCAAGTACATGCCACCCTATATAACTTCCCGATCCACAGCTGAGGAATCCAGAAGATCCGAGAGCACCAGTGACTGCAAAATTAAATCTCTTAGTTCTCAAATGCTAACCTAATGGTTTCAAAGTTCTGTAACCAAAACAAACAAAACTCACCCACCCCCAAACTAGACCATTTTGCAGAATAAAACTGTTCTCTCTTTTCTCCTTTAAAAATGGAGTCACTTTTATGTCCTAGGAAATCAAGTGTTTAAGAGCAAATTAACCTTGGCATTTGTGTGATTGAAGAACAAAAATAAATCAAGAGAACGAAACTGTTAGAAGTAATGAACCCGATACTCTTACTTATACCCAAGTAAATTAGGAATACTGCCATTGAATTAAGCCAGTGGAAATACACTGAAGTAGAACTGGTATAAATTAGCTGAGGATCAAGCCAAACATAAGCAGAGTGACACATTTCCAGGCCATGTGCAGAGCTCAGCCTGGGGAAAATAATTTACAGTCAGCTCATGGAGACAGGAAGCAATGATGGCAGGCGCAAGGGCTCCATAGCTGCTGTAGCGCTAGCAAGCAAGGCTGGAAAATCCACTCACTGCTGGTCCTCTCTGCAAATCGCAACAGAAACCAGTCCTGTAGCACTATTGGCAAACCACTGTTTGCAGAGTAATTCTGCCTCCAATTTTGCACTGCCACTATTCACAAATATAGCTATACATATTGCCTGTAGAGACGTGAAACGTTTCAACTTGTACAGCGATCTGTCCATCATCTTTCCCATGCATGAGACTACACACAGCCTCAAGCTAGCACAGCTGGACCTCCAGGTGCCAGATTAGGAGAAACCGAAAAGGTCCTTTTCCAAGAAAAATACAACACTCCTTCCCCCAACCCCTGCTCACGTGCATGTGTGAGAACTAAGCAGGCTTGAGGGGCTTTATTTATTCCCTGCTACATGACCATTAAGCTCTACTGTATAGATCTGATTCTGCCAAATTCTGTCACTTAATGTTTTGAATGTAAATTATAAAAAGAGATCGGGGAAAAAAATACAGTAGAAAACAGATGCTCTAGACTATGGGTTTGTTGGGTTTTTTTTCCAAAACTACTGTTTCCTTTACAGTTTTATTTATTTATTTGGTAAGTAGAGGAACGTGACAAGACATTCACTGCCGTAAAAAAGACAACAATGGTTTTCCCAGGCTTTGCCATTTAAATCCATTCCCTTCCCCACTGAAGAGACAAAAAACCCCTCCCTTTGACAAACTAGTCTCCCCCACTAGATAGGAGCAGTACACAACAGTTGGTAACACACCAGCAGCATTATATGGAGACTCCATAATGCTTTCCCGAGTGCATTAGAGAGGTAAAGAACTCAATAGCTTTGTGCCTCAGTTTCCCCATCTGTGAAATAAGAAACACAATACTGAACTGCTTTGCAAAGTTTAAAATATTACTGTGCAATGAAACAGCCTTGACAAGCAAGTATTTCAAACTGCGCCTTCAACTGATACCACTAACATTCAACTGAACTTTGAGTTCGACTTCTCAATTGACACCACTAAAAACATTTATACAAAAGCTTTACACATCCATGAAACTGAACCCTCTTGTGCAGTTTACAGTACATTAAATCACTATACATCAGCACAAGTTTTGTGGCTCTTAGGACAGTCTGCAGAAAGCCCTGAGAACAGAAAACTCTGATAAAAATCTGGAACTAAAACAACCTCAGCCCTGCTGCAACGATCAAGTCACAAAATCTACATTTTACAGCAACATCACTGATCTGCCTTAAGCTGACCAGTTTGTAGTTCAGAAGAGAAGGTAAAGAGTACCGAGAGCCTCTCAGGAAACTTTTAAATATCATTTTAATTTGAGATTTGATAAGGCCCAATAACACTTGTTATTTTCAGCTCTAACTAGTCTGTGGGGCTGTCACTAGGTCACTGCAACAGAAACTCAGTGATGCATTAACACTTTTCGTTACTAAATTCAAAACAGTTTCTCTTTTATCAAGGCTTCAGCCACGTTGCCTTGTTAACCCAGCTTGCTGGAACAAGCCAGCCTCGTCACAATGATTTTAGCCCTAAAAAGAGTTAAAAAATTTTTTTTAATTTGTCTTTGGTTCTTATATTATGTGTTTATTTCCAGAGCATTTCCAAATTATATTTAACAGACTAGTGTATCTAAATCTTTTTAGCCACATGTATCACTCACCAACATGATCTTATTACAACGGGTATGTTATTAAAGCTTAACCTTGCACTCAGTCACTAATCAAAAACAATTCAAGCAAGCAAATCAAATGTTCCAACTTAACTAAAATCTCCTCCCTTTAAGCAACAAATAAAGCCTGGCTGGCTCACAGGGAAACTGCCATGTATCAGCATACCCACAGCTTACTCAAATCAGGCACATTTCTTAAGTCTAAATTTAGCTGCTTGCATTTCTTCAGAACTTTAATTCCTGAATATTGTGTTGACCCTACTGAGACTGTTGAAGTGCCAGATCTTACGGCTGCAGTCATGTCGAGATTCATTTATGGCAAATGTAAGAAGCGAAGTTGCTATAACACGCAGGCACGCAGTTAGGAACAAACACACCAGCAAAAGGATCAGGCACTCAGAAGCTGAGATTCATCTTCCAGTAATGCTGGCAACGCTGTATCTCACGTAAGTGCTAGTGCTAATGAGTAGTATGTTAAGCTACTTAACCAGTGGAAGAGGAGAAAATGATAAAATCTTACATACATATAGGATGGTTGATTTCATTGAGACACCACCTAGGTTTTCAAATCCCTCCTTCAGCGGAAGCAGAATTAATCACTGAGTGCTCATTTTTGGACAGTGTGAGACTGTGCCTTCACTCAGAAAATACAAGCTCCTAAAACACTGCTGCGCCAGCAAAATGCCTCAGCAGCAGGGACACCTGTGTCCTCTCCGCGCTGGAATCTGCCACCGAGTTACAGCAGGTAGGCAGGCTTCACTGGCGGATAACCAGTCCTCATCATCCCAGCGAAGGCAAGCACGGTGCAAGTGCCACCGGTTTTCACCACTTCTCCTTGTGACAGAAGACGGAACAAATTCTGTTTCGTAAATGCAAGTTTAAAATTTATATTATAACATCGAATCCACCAAAGCTGCCAAGAGACATTGAACTCATGGGATCTGTGAAAGTTTTTCACACCTGTGTTTTTCTCCTGTGCCTAATATTATGGGAGGCATTTTGGAGGATTTTACAATGCAAGTTTCAATGAGACACTTACAGTCTCCCTCAGGCAAATTGTCACAGCTGCAGAGGTCTGCTACCCAGCTGCCAATCAAGGCAGGCAGGGAGTATGTGCAGTGAAATCACAAAAAAGGCAGGCTTCATTAGACTGCTGAAACCTAACTAGAGGCTATCTAGGCGTGCTCGAGCCCTTAAAACAGGGTCGCTTTAGAAAGAGGAAGTTTTTTCTTTCCTTTCTAACTCAAGAAAAGGCTCTAGTACTCATCGAGGAATGTGTCGGTGCCAACTTTCCCCTTTCCAATTTCAGTGTTTGTTTTGTTCTGTCTAAAAAAAGACATTACATAGCCCTATAAACTTTTATTATTAGATTAGCTTATGTAGTTGGAAAAAGTGGACAAGATTACAGGTTCCACGTCCCCTTGCCAGATCTCAGAAGCGTGTCTACTTTTCCCTACTCTAGAAGCTGCTCCAGTAAAATATTATTTCTCTCTACAACCTTCCCTTCCTTTATTTCCTTGGAGCACTACAGCTAAAAAAACCCGCTAGTATTAAAGACAAACTGTACTGGAAGAACTGGAAGAGAATTTTTCCTCCTTCACTCCTAAATCAGAAGTATTCCAAGGGAACCGATTCAATTCAAAAGAAAAAACAGAAAGATCTGCAGACAAGGACAAACACACAGAAGTTCAGCCCAAATGATAATCAAGTGGGAAATTTAAAAACACATGGAAACAAGTGGCATATTGTAAGCCATTTAGCAAAGTTAATTATAGGTATTCACTACATCTGGTCTTGGCCCCCATTCAGCAAAGTATTTAAGCATGTGCCCAGGTTTAAGCAAGCACAGGCTGAAAAGCCTACGTGTCTAGTCACGTGCTGAAGTTAGGCATCTGCTTAAGTACTTTGCTGATGCAGGACTGTAACATATAATAAGAATATCCCTGAAAGTTATCTACTAAACAGCTGTTATTTTAAGAACTACACAAACATAACACACATTTTATGTCCCTAAAAAAGCTGGTGTCATGAGGGTATAAATCCACATCTAAAATTGTTTCAGACATAGAGGTGTATATGCATATATATCTTGTATATCATATATATATCTTGTAAATGAAAATAAAAAGACAGGCATTAAACTAAAACATAATCTGACACATCAAGCTGCATGTTATTCTCTGTCCATTACTGCACTTAACCTTTGCTATCCTCACTGCTTCTTTGTTACTTCTTATTGACGATTCATTGTATTTTGCCTCAAGCCGATTCTCCCAGGAAAACAGGGACAATGTTTTTTGTTTTTTTCTAATTTGTGCCCATTTAGATCTGCTTCTGAACATGGAAAATAATGACACAACGTTCAAACGTTAATGTTTAAATGGCTGAGCAGCAGACCTCTAATTTTCTGAATTTCCAGATAGTCACAAATCCTGCTAAAATAAAAGGCACTGGGGAAAGCTGAGCCCCTGCTTCGTGGCATTTAGAGTTAACTGGGTGCGGGTGCCTCGAGTCTTGAAGTTTGAAAATTCTGGGCTACCTTTTTACAATTGCAGGCATATTTCCCAAGCGAATTGTGCTGTGATGACTGAACCTTGCAAATGTCACTGGCCTCGGCTCGGGCAGGGCGCAGGCAGCAGAAGCGGAGCCATTGTTGCGGGGGCCCGGAGGGACGAGGCGCCGCCAAGGCAGATGGGGACCGCGCTAAGGCGGCGCCTCCCCAGGGCAGCCCCCTGGCGCGGTGGCCTCCCCTGGGCTGCTGCCCTCCCTGGGGACGCCCCGGGGATGGGGCTCTGCCAGCACCACCTGCCTCCCTGGGGTTGTGGCGGGGCACCACGGGGGGCCACCCTGCACTGAGTGGCATGGCATAGGGTGCCGTATGTGCCACCCCAAAAACCCTGGCCATGGGGTGCCACGTGTGCCACCCTGGAAAGCCTGGCAGGGAGGTGCCTGCCCAGATGTGGCAAAGGGGTTCCTGCATATGCCACCTCAGATGGTCCGGCACAAGGGTGCTCCAACCTCAGTGACCCGGGCAGGGGTGCCGTGCGTGCCACCCTCCTTGGCTCGGTGAGGCTGAGTGCAGCTACTCTGTTTGCACATCCTGTGATGAAGATGCAGCGCACAGAGAGGTAGCAGGCTCCTGTGATTTCAAGACAACAGTAAGAACCTCCAGCCCTTCTCTCCTGCTAGTGTTACTAATAACCTCCATATTGTCATCTACCCTACCTGAGCTAACAGTTTATAAACCGCCACCCGCAGCTTGTCCCTTATAGTTTATTAACATACACTAATAAACAGTATGCTTCACTCCCACTGTGCTGCCAAGTGAAGCCAGTCAGAATAACTGCATTAGCTTTACTGTTCTTTCTCAGCACATTTTTCCCACATGGGAACAATTAGGACAAACTCCCTCTAGATTATATTTAGAGATCCATCATATTTGCAGGAAAATAATAATAATAATCTTTTTTGCAAATGCATCTGTAGGCATCTACAGAAGATTAACCTGACTGACGTTACCAAAAGGGATAGGCTCTTAACCTCCTCGGCAGTTCCCCTGCATGAAAAGGGTTAATGCTCCCCAGGCTCCGACTTACACCTATTATGCTCAAGTTTAAAAATAAGATGTGAAAGATGCATTATGTAAGGCCAGTACTGCTATCCTGCCCATCTCCTATTTTGGAATTAAAGATCATCATTGCTCACATCAAAGGGGCTGGGTGAGAATAAAAGAAAAGACAGGAACAATGAAAATAGCTACCCGACACGAACCAGATCAAAGGACCAGGCACAGAAAATGAGGAGCTAGGGGGTCCTTTAATTACTGTCCACATCCTCCAAGTCATGTGGTGAAAAAGAAGGGAAAAAAGTTTTGAAGGCCACTGGGTTTTGTCTTGCTGTGGCTCCTGTTTCCACAGTCTGTGCCAGTTCCCTACAAACTGCTCTGCTTTTCATTTTTTTTTTTTTTTTTTTTTCATTTTATTAAAGTCAAATAGGACTCCTGGACTCCAAAACTCCTCCCTTATGCCAGGAGGAGGAGAGGGAAGGAGGGGTAAAAGGGGCAGTAGCGGAGATAGTCTATAGCAATTGCCTGAAACAATTTCAGGAGGACTGCTCCAGGCAGCGCCCCGGGAGCTGCTTTGGGAAGGAGAGATCTGGCTACCTGAGGCTAGTCTTTATTTGCAGGCCTCCCGGGTTGAGAAAACTTCAAATTCACATAGGGCACTGCTCCATGGGGCAGCAGATCAAACCTGGCTACTAGCTGTTTGAGCTCAGCAGCAGAAAAAAGGATTGCTCTGGGACTGAGCGTAAGTAGAAGCATGATTAAACTTCAAACATATCTCCTCCCCCCCCCCGCCTTTTTTATACACAGCAGACAGTTATGGCTAATATTTCAATATGGACTTAAAAAATATACTGCAAATAACTTACTCCAGCATGCTGGTTGCAGGTTTAAAAATAATAAAAAATGAAACTAACTGTATTACTGCAATGAAGTCAAACGTTCAAGTTTAGCTTTCATGAATCATTAAGGGAATGTTAAGTTATTTAAAAGGATCTCTTTTTATTTAACTCAGCCATCAAGATTAAAGTTTGGATATTTGACCACTGATTAGTGACACATCATAGTATTTACTTCCTTCTATTTACGTGTCAAATGTGGTGCGTTTCTCCCTAATTACTCTTGACTTACGTTTATTTTTAAAAGACAGTATAAAAATAAGTGGCATAAGGAAATAATAGAACAATGACTGAAAAAATCATGTGCAAGAAGCTGACCAAACTTTCTAGGAAATAATAGTGCTTTGTCACTTTTAAAAAGATTTTGGAAAAGGATAGCTCCAGGAAGTTCCCAAGAAATTGTATCTGCTAATATAGATGCTAGCAGTGGACACAGACAGAAGTCGCTGAAGAGGAAAATGTATTCCTGTCTCAGGTCAGTTTGCTTGGATTGACGCTGTATGCCAAACCGGAGCAAGAAAAGCATTCAAACAGAATTTTATAGACTTTGAAGGTGGCAGCTGATGTCACCAAGACAACATCTAGAAAAGGGGAACACAGGACACAAAGGCATCCTTCTCCCTATCCTATTTACAGCTTGGAAAATCCTTAGACAAGCAGTAAGGATGATGTTTTAAGAGGCAATTTAGCCTCCAAACTCCAGCGAGTGCCAAGTTACTTCATCTTCTTTCTGATGAAAGTTGCCTCCATCGTTTCCTGCTCTTGGACACTAACACGCAGCAAACAGCCATCCTCAGGAGGACAGCTGAGGACTAAATTAAGCAAATATAGACTACAAAGCTGCTTTCCAAAGTGGGCATCATGCCTAGGCTCTACATCTAAGCAGTATGCTAGGTATGTGTACCAAGTTCCAGTTAGCTGCCTTGCAAACATCCGCGTTGGGAACCTTGCCCAAGCGAACCTTCAAAGCTACCATAGCTCTGGTGGGATAAGCACAGGAGCGGTGGGACCGTGACATTTGCCTCCTTGTTACAGGTCTCAAAGCATCACATTATCCATTTAGATAGCCTTTTGATTGAGAGAGCTTCCCTTTTGGGCTTAGCCCCAAATGCTAAGAACAGATGAGATGGTTTAAGAAAGTCTCCAGGTAAAACATGAAAAGGATGCTTAACATCCAGCTTCTGACGAATAGCTGCACTCAGGGAGCCACAAGGGCTAGGGAAATAAACACGGTCAATTAAATGAACTGATTGAAAAGAAATCAGAGATCACTCCGGGGAAAATCTGAGATGCAGTCATACAGCCACCGCAGCCTTTTTGGAAGGTGGTAAATGGGGCAAAAGCCAGGAAGAACTGGAGTGCCCTACTCATTTGGCAAAAGGCGGCTGCCATAAGGAAGGAAATAAACTTTAAAGGAAATAAAATACAAAGAAAAATCCATGACGGGTTCAAAAGGAGGCTCAGACAGCTCACTCAAAGCCTCTTGAAACCTCAGCATTGAGCAGGGAATTGTAGTGGGGGCAATACAGTAAAAGTCTTCAGCAAATGTTCTGTCTTTTCCATAGACTGTCCCACAAAATGCACTGATAGATGTTGAGCAATCTTACAAAACAATCCGCAGTGAATTAACAAGAAGGAATTAACTGGAGAGCAAACTAATAGGGATGCTGCAGAATAAGACTCATATTCTTTTATCTCATCAGAAAAACACCTACATGTTTATTCATGGGAGGGAGCAATTTTCTAGTAGTTCAGCTATTTTTGATGCGCTTACTCAAAAGACCTCAGGAAGATAGTGGGATCACCGAACAGGACTGCCAGAAGTAAAGATCTGCATGGGAGAGCTACCTCTGCTTTGTGTCTTTCCTTTGCATCTTTGACAGTAGATGCTGGTGCTGCCCAAGCAGTGGTGTGCTCTGCCTGGGCTCTGAGCTCAACATTATACATAACTGAAGAAGGCTAGGCATGAACGGAAAGCACAGTTCTCCCCTAGATAAGTAGTCTGGAAAGGGCATAAATGCAAAAGCAGGCTGTTGAGACAATGCCAGCATATCTAAAAATCAAAACTAATGAGCTCAAGCTGCCGTCACTAGGAGCATGTGTAGCTTTTCCTGTCTCACTTGCTGGAAACCCATGGGTATTGCTGCAAAGGGAGGGAAGTCCTAAAGTGGTCTCTGACTCCAACTCAAGAGAAGGGTGTCTTGCAGAGCTAATAGAGTTATTTAACCCAGGGAACTGAAGCAAAATTTGCTGTTGGAATTGTGGAATTCTGATTCTGACTGTGGAAGTCAATCACCTGGTTAATTCTCATTTAACCTGGCTAGAACAAAGCACTGCACATTAAGCCCTTTCAAACTGCCCCAGAAACACCACTCACACTTCACATTTCACTATAGATTCCTTTTTTTGTGAGAAGGATCAAGCAATCACAGAACAATTTAGTCTGGAAGGGATGTATGGAGGTTACCTCTCTATAAACTGTTCCCAAAGGCTATTTTGATGCTACCACAAGAAAGTCACAGGGCATTTTGGAGAAAATGCCATCACTTTTAGGGGGGTTTTTTGAGGATACTTTACAATAAAAGCAACTCTTACAGACTAGCCTGTGGAAGCCCATCTGCTGCTGGGCAGAGAAGATAGATACTACCTCATTATGCTTTCCAGAAGCAGGACATTTGCTTCCCGAGTCTGTTTCTATGACAGTGTATCACGGAGGTAATGAGGTAGCAGTCGATATTGGAAAAGAAAGCAGAGCAGTGCTCAGTGGTTGACAGAACTGCCTGGCCAAAATCACAGAAAAGTAAAACAAAGTAGATTTATTTCTTCCTTCTACTAAGTTTCTTATTTTGTAAGTGTGGTAGATATTATCCTCTGCTGCAGTTACTCATTTTATCTTACGCTTCTCACCTCCTGAGTCAACAATCTTAGCCACTGTGCTTCACTTCTTAGTTGCTGCTTCTGGACCCACTCTACCTTTATCAGCCTTTTCCACTTCTTCCCTCCCCACACTGTTTTAACATTTCTCATCTTCCTCTTGCCACATACCACCCCATCTCACATCCTCCGTTCCTATGTCTAGCCCTGTTACTCTAACCTTTCTCTGGCATACAATCCATCAGCCTCCCTGATTCCAAGACTATGCTCATCCTCTTTCCATCTCTTCCTCTGTCTTCTCTATGGTCAGAGCATATAAGTCGATCCCCCCCTGAATTTGTTCACTCTGCTTGCCAACTGCTTTGTCTACCAACTCTGTGAATCCAAGACCAAGGACAATGTGGGACTGTAAAAGCAATATAAAAGAGAGGGTCAATGCTTGGCAATCAGTTGAGAGACTGTTCCCAACATAATGAAGATCCACGCAAAAAAAAAAAAAAAAATAAATTGTCAAAATTTCAATACCTAGGTGAGTGTAATGCATATTCTAAGATTAGGAAATAAATAAGCCTACCTCCTTCCGAAAGGCACTATTGTTCAGTCAACACCTTCAGCCTGGCCCTAACAGGCAAAAGAACAACTTCACAACTTTCCTGCACACTTCCATACAACTAAAAGACAAAGCGTAACTCTGATGTTTCTTAATTGCTATACACACTGCCAGAATATAGTATTTATGTACACATGGCTATCTCAAATATAAATTAACTGATGCTGTACTGAACTTGCCCTTTCATGCTAATATGAGACACATACTTGTACTGATACATTTTTGCATAACGAGTTTTGCTGAAAACCTTTAAGTTTTTCAATTCTAAAACATTTTTCAAGACTCATGTGGGTTGCTAATGCAACTATAAACCTGATGAAATCCGCAACCAATCCGACCACTTCCCTTTGAGTTTAACTTGGATATATTTCTGCATGCTTCCACAGCACCAACTTAAAATAAACTGGTGAATTTCCTCCTTATTCTCCAGGGCAGATCTAATGTTCTGGCTGTGACTTGAGTGAAATTCTGCAAATTACATGGCAAGAACAACTGTAATTTCAAAATATTCACCTGAAGACCATGCTATATCTTAGTGACATTTTTGTCTGGTAATAGGCACAACCCACACCCAGGAACAGAAGGAGACCTGGGCTGCCAGGCCACATAGGCCTGCAACAAAGCAGGGAAAAGGAAATGTCCCAAGAAAAGCAGGAGTTGCTTTACTCATATATGTCGCAAGTTCTTACCAAAGGGACAGAAATCATTTTGGTGGTGTTTTCTTCTCCATTCTTCCCTTTTCTGCTCCTTCCCATGCTGATGTTTCCCCTCCATCCACTGCCACCTTCCAAGCAGCTGCTACCCCGTTACTACTATCTTACCTTCACTGCTACATTAATTCACCTAACTTTTCCCCTGGTATTTTATTTATCTCCTGCTGTTCATTTAAAAGCTAGGATGTCACAAAACAATTATACAAGTCTGTTTCCCAGTGAACTACTCTCTGCTTTAAGGTATCTTAACATACAGCCGCCTGTTTCAAGGGAGAAATTCTCATTTATCCGCTATCCTACCCAACAGTGTAACTTTTGAGCTTATTCTGGGAAAGGCAAAGAAATGGGAATCCAGATAAAAGTAACTTTTTAGCCAAACCTTAAGACTTTCTTCATCAGCTGACGAAGTTCCACTTGAAGCTCAAAAGGGAAAGATGCTACGCTGATGTCCCTACTTCAGATGTTTTTCAGTGGCAGCCTGTGGCCAACAGCTTGCTCCTGCTTCAGGGGACTTCAGGAAAGGTGGCTGCCACAGCCCCACAGGACAGCTGGAGAGGCCGGGCGAGATAACCTCACCGCCGCGTGGACACCCCGCAAGTTGAACACGTGAAGTTGGGCCTGCGTTCCCCCAGGCCACTGGGGAGGAGTAGCCCCTCAGGAGGGCCATTCAGGCCACCCGGGGCATATGCTTTAAGCTAGTCAGCACAATCCCCCCTCTTGTCTCCAGCTCAACCGACAAAAATCGCCCCGTTTGCAGGAAGGAGGAAAACACAAGCAGAGAGCAGGTGCTGCCTGCCGCTTCCTGAGTCGAGTGAAACCTTCCGCCTCCGGCAGCCCCAGCCTGGGCACGTGAGCCCCGGCAGCAGGCAGGCTGCCTACAGTCACCTCCAGCACAGGCCCTATGGCACAGCGCGGGCACAGGGCAGGCAAGGACAGGGGCATGGGAGTGGCCACCCCTTCGGGCCAGCGTTCACCTTGGTGCCTGCTGGCTGCCTTGGTGACCATGGCCCTCCTCAGAAGCACTGTCCCCGTCCTGTCCCTCCCCTGCCCCATGCCTTCCACACAGTGCTTGCCCGCCTCCCTGCTTCCCGCCACAGCCACCACATACCCCGCCTGTGCCTCACTTTCCCTGCCTCACCTCGCTCTCCCCGCGGCCTCTTCCCTCAGGGCCCCCCGGACCTGTGCTCCCCCCACACCCTTCCCCACACCCCCACCAGGCCCCCGACACCCCTCTGCCCCACAGAAACATGTGTGGGTCAGGGTCAGGAACGCAGGTCCCACCTGGCGTGGGGAGCGCGGCACGACAGTCCTGCTGTCACGGTTCTGCTGTGGCTGCCTGTGGGCTGAGGCACAGCCCTGCGCCTCGCACGCCCACCGCCCACACCGGAGGTGAGCAGCACAGGAAAACCTACAGCAACCACCACACCTTGACCTGGGGCTGCACGGCCAGCGGGGGCTTTTTGTTTCATTTTGAAGTTAAAACCTGTCCCCTTTTATTTCTGGAGTTTGTTCATGAGAGGCCTGCTCCTCCAGCTGCCTGCAACTGCCAGCTCTCAGCATCCAACAGGCTGACCCGCACCCCAAAATTCAGCATCATCCCTTAGCACAGAAACCATTTTTTAAATCTGTTTCCAGAAGAAGCAGATTTTGTCTTTGCCCTGCAATCCCCTCAGGCAGGGCTGGTGGCTCAGAGGGTGCAAAACGCAGCGGCCACAGCTCTGCCTCCTGCGGCACGGCCCCAGCAGCAGATTCACTGTTGGCAATGCACCTTAGCATGGAGGAACACAGAAGCTGGCAGGCGACATCTGGGTGCACGTTATCTCCAAGAATTTTACTCACTTTTATCTATCCAAATGACCTCTCAGTGCTTTTTCGCTTAGGCACTTGTTTTCCACATCGCCATCAGCACCTCTGAGGCCAACAGGCCAAGAGCACTGGCCAGACTTGGAAAGGCCGGAGGAGGATGAAATGGGTGCTCTCCAGCACTGCTCTAGTAAGACACCTAACTGCCCAGGGACAGTTTACCAGTTATCTTTAAGGCAGAGAGAGCCAGTGTCACTCTGTCAGTCATCTCACAGTGGCCAAAGAGACCAGACCTCATTACTTTTGTGGGTTTAATTATACTGGAACATCAAAGATGGGAGGTCAGCAGCAGTAACCCAGCAGGCTCTCAAGCCTACAAGGAGAAAGTAAAAAAATCTTCCTTCCACACAACAACCCTCTAATCTGATCCATGTCCCTGCCTAAGTTGATCAGTGATGGCTGTGTTGGCATTGGGCCAAAGTTTTTACATGGTGCCTTCAAGAAAGTCATCTTTCTTCACAGCTCACTTGCCCCTTTCATAACCAATGGTCATGACAAGGCAGATTACCAGCTCTTTCAGCAGACCTATTAGTCTGTTTGATAGGATATCAGCTGTGACTCACAGCCACAGTGCTCAGGGCTTCAGGATACCCTTCTCCTGCCCAAACAGCCAGCAAACGCTCCATCATTGCAGTAGCTGAGAAAAACCCCATGAACTTCAGCCCACGCACAAAGAAATCTTCTGTTAGCACTCTGGGGAAAATGTGACAGAGGTTCAGTGAAAACCCGAGCCTCTTCACAACACAATAAACCACAGCGTCTTACCTCAATAAGGCTCATTCATTTCACCAGCACATCCACACATGCTCTTGTTCCAGGATGGGAACCAACAAAATCACAACAAAGGTGGGTTGCAGTAATCCCCGGTTAATATTTATTTCCCAGGTTAGGGTTTTTTTCTTCCCACCCAACATGTGATTTCTATTCCTCTGGCACAACAATACTGCTTGCCTGCCCACCCTACACAGTGTCTATATGGGAAGAAGAATACACTCTTAGAGCTTGCAAGGTTCGTTTAAGATATACAATACCCTCAATACAGTTTGTTAATTCTTTGAGAATGATTTTTAAAACAGGCAAAGAAATGCCCTCCACTAAAGAAAGAAATATCTAACGTGTGAAAAAATGCCAGTTTAGGTCTATCATGTCACGGTCCACAGGGGAGGCTTTCCCCCCCTCAATACTAATTACCTGCTAGGCAGGATACAGCACTATATGTTAAGCACCATGTCTGATCAAGCAGAAGACTTTTTTAAATGGTTTACTAGTTATTAGGTATCCGGCACTCTACATGCTGTGCTGACAGAAGATTTTACTGCTTGTGGATGCAATTGCCAAAGACTAAAAAGTATAAAAGGCTTTATTTACTTAAAGCACACAAACTGCTACTGCTCCTGAACACTATATTGGGGGAATCCCCTTAAAAATGAAAAAACGTCTGGCTGACAGGTTGCTAGTGAGAAAGATCCAAACTGGATAAAATAAACCTGGAGAGTAACCGGTATAAAACTGCAAAGGCACAAATCTGTTTTCCTCTATGTAAATCTGGTGCTTTGGGGTATGAGGTTGGAGGGGGGGAGCAGGAGAGGAAGAAGAGCTGCAGAAACACCCAACGGGCATACGCCACGCACCGGAGTCCCCAGACGATCCCCTTCTCCCGTGTCACTATCCGCTGGCTTTGTGGGCAAAACTGACTTCTTGTCCCCGGTAGCCAGCAAGCACGCAGTCCAGCAACCTGACAAAGCCATTGATTTTCCTTGTCCTTAAAAGCACACTCTGCTGAGCTCAGAGCTGTGTGCTTGTAACTTTAAGGGGGGTGCATTTTATTTAATTGTGCCTTTTCTTGGCCTGAATTTCCCCCAAAAAGCTGAAGAGGGCATGTGCTTATTATCTTTTAGTGCAGCATGTGCTCAGTGCAACCTGAGCTCTTCGGATACTTCGGTCTGAAAATTAGAAAAAAAATTAATTGCGAGGAAAAACAAGGCTGCTCTGCGACTTTGATTCAATCAATTACCATTATCTTCCAGCGCAGCTCTCCCTCCCGCCCCCGGACCAGTTGTGTTTAACTTTCTTTGCCAGTCGCCGCGGCCCCGCAGCGCACTGGCGGTGCGGCACTGGCGGCTGGCTCCCGTGCGGGGCCCTTATCAGGCGCTCCCAGTCAGCGCCGGCCCCGCACAGCTGTCAGGGACCCCCTCCGTCCCCCGCCTTATCTGCCGCCGCAGGCCTCGGCCGGGCGAGGAGGGGGCCTGCGGCCGCCCCCGGCCTCCCTGCCACCCCCCGGCCGGGCTGGGCTCTGCCGCCGGCCGCCCCCTCCCACCGAGCCTCCTCCGGTGAGCCCAAACCTTCTGAAGAGAGGCAGGAACAAAACCGCAAATTTAGATTAATAAAGCATTTGTTGATTCTACAGAAACTTAGCAGGCCCCTAAGAAATCCACCAGAGACCTGTGCAGCTCCAGTAATTTTCTGTTATATTATCTTTCTTGTAAAATACTTCCCCAGACAGAGCCCCCAAAGGGGCTCAAATATCACTGTGACTAACCGAAATCAATGTGCACTCACCTATTGACATTTTTACATAGTTTTTGGATTTAGTATCCGGCCCAAAACACAATCAAATCTTCTGCCAAGGAAATAACAGGCACTTAGCTAGTCAGCTATTAGTGTTACAAAGGAAAAAATGTGGGCACCCAAGGGAGATGGGAGAGACGGCATTGACGTCAGGGGTAATTGGGTGTCTGAGAGAAATTGCCAACGGCTGGCCAAAACCCCCAGAGGCCCACACAAAGCCGAGCTGCAACTCTAATAAAGGAAAGTAAATTCTAGAAAGGGGCTTTGCTGCAAAGAAGCCTAGTAGGAACCAAAAATATCTCCCACATACACAAACACACACATATACACATGCAAAAAAATACAAAATACGTTTAGGAGCTCTCTTTCGCACATCTGGTTTAGGCTAAAGTGCTTTCTACTTTTTTTTCCAGGACCACATGGATTTTTATGTTGTACCGTATGTTCACCATCTATTTTTATAAAGAGAATTCAGGGCTTTAAAGAAACTTTTTTTTAATCGTGTGGCTTTAAAGTACAATCTCTCTGTCACCCACCCGGCACCATTAGAAACAGTTTGGTCTTCTCTTTAGAAAACCCTGAACTTCCATGGAGATTGACAAGTACAGCAGAGCCATTGCGATGGCCATGATTAAGGAGCTGTCCGATTGGTAAAACCGTATAAAAGCTCTCCGTCACCTGTATTCTATCTATGTATTTCAGTGCCAGCACTCCCCACACACACACGCTCCACTCACATGTGAGACCCAAGGGAAGAGATTTCAGATCAGAGACACTGGGCAGAGTTCAGCAAGGACTCAAAGGCTGTAGCCTCTGCTTTCCATTTGTCCAGGTCCCTACCGTACAAACTGCTGTCCTCCTACCACACTACCACGGATGAAGAATAAAGCGTATTTGACCAGTTCTTACTAAGACCTATCTTTCTTCATCCCCCTTTCTCCTCCCCCAGGACTTCTATTATACTCTTCCCACTGTAAGACTCAAACATCTCGTCACTAATTGCATTGTAAAATTCAGATTGGCACTTTCCAGGATGATAAACTGGTTTCTATGTTCTATATAAAAGATTCAGAGTTTAAGCAAAGTTTCAAGAATAACAAGATGATCAAGCTCTTAATAGGTTCAAATCTTCTATTACACTTACTTGTGTCCACATTGTAACCATCATCATCTTGCATCTACAGGGGTCCTTATAAGCCTATCAAGTGAGTGTTAACAATTTCACTTACAAGCTGCCCTCCACCCAACCAAAGAGCAGAGGAAGCAGAATCACAGTTTAGGAAGAGGCTAAGATATAAACAAAACGGCCACACACAAAAAGCACAAAGGGCTCCTTAAGCACCACAGCAGCTATGGTGTAAAGAACTCTTAAAAAATTATATATATATGTAAAATAGACCTAAGTTTGAAAATATAAGAGCAGCTTGATTATAAAATTGCAGAGAACAAGATAATTATTACTCTCAGAGAAGGAAGAGGGGCATTAACACAAAAAGCTCACTAACAAATTTTAATTACAAAAAGCTCTCTACACAAAAATCAGATGCAAACCAAAAAAATGCCTCAGACCTTGGGATGTAAGGATGAAATTTCTTCATCTCTTCCTGGTGAGCCTAAGTCTTGCAGATGATGACATATGTATGGAAGAAAGTCTGGAAAGGCCCCATCCACAGTTGTACTGCGCATGGGGCAGTGGGGCAAACTGGCAAGTGGGGTGGGAGAGAGCGTCTCCACTACCCCCGTCATTTCTTAATGGCAAATCTACAAGCGTCACACAGACCTCTAAGTGTTAGCCAGGGGCATCAGGCATTCATCCCTCCTCACTTTCTACAGTGCTTACAGTTCAGCAGAGAAATGGGAATTAAAAC